>JAVTVY010039142.1:0-16923 GCA_036873755.1 Hanleya hanleyi | reverse complement strand
ATGATGTAGTCCATAGTCCAAATTAGGCAATGTCATATTTGAGTCAAGGTCAATATATCTAGTTCAAACTTGAACCTAAAGATTGAGAGGGCCGGTGCAGTGCTCAAATAAGGGAGATCTAAATCCTGAACCTAAAGATTGAGAGGGTGCAGTGCTCAAATAAGGGAGATCTAAATCCTGAACCTAAAGATTGAGAGGGTGTGCTCAAATAAGGGAGATCTAAAACCTGAATCTAAAGATTGAGAGGGTGTGCTCATATAAGGGAGATCTAAAACCTGAACCTAAAGATTGAGAGGGTGTGCTCAAATGAGGGAGATCTAAATCCTGAACCTAAAGATTGAGAGGGTGTGCTCATATAAGGGAGATCTAAATTCTGAACCTAAAGATTGAGAGGGTGTGCTCAAATGAGGGAGATCTAAATCCTGAACCTAAAGATTGAGAGGGTGTGCTCATATAAGGGAGATCTAAAACCTGAACCTAAAGATTGAGAGGGTGTGCTCAAATGAGGGAGATCTAAATCCTGAACCTGAAGATTGAGAGGGTGTGCTCATATAAGGGAGATATAAATCCTGAACCTAAAGATTGAGAGGATGTACTCATATAAGGGAGATCTAAATCCCTGCTACACTATCAACTACATGTACTATGTCAACACGTTAACAACCTGAAATGGGCTCCCGGAAGTCTGTGAATTCTACTTGTGCTAATTTCAAGTCTGCCCTGTTGACATAAGACTCTCAAAACTCCCATGTTAAGGGTATTGTCATCGTCACATACGTCCATCTGTCTGTCCATCAGAGCCATTTCTAATTGCAAAATTTTTGATAATCTGTATATTTGTCACTTGACTGCTTGATGTTCCTGATGTCTTCAAACTTAGGTACGGTTCAAATTGAATACATCATGAATGGCTGGCGCCTCGAGCCAAAGGGTTCTCAGATGTGCAGCTTCATATTGATAATTTATCTTGAACTGTGTTAATGGGATTATTTCCCTTGCATGTACCTCTCCACAGACGGAGCAGCAGAAGTTACTGCATCGTAACCAGTTGGTGACCCAGTACGCCAGAGAGCATGGGTTTCACATATTGGAGACATTCAACATGACCATGGGTCGGTACAGGGATTTCCTCCAGGGGAAATGTGCCTGTCATTTCCACAGGGTGAGTCATGGCCAGAAACAACTTTGGTCTTAGTTAACAGGGTGATGTTGTTACACAGTATTTGGAAATTTATGAAAAGCGTATGTCTGAAGAAAATGACATTGAAAGTGCAGTGCATAATTAGTTCCTGGACTTCAGTAAATGTTGACTATTGAGCGTGCAATCATGTGACCCAACAATAAAGTGAAAACCTCCTCATTAGTCTGTGTCACTTTTGGTCAATACAAATTATACGCAATATGAAGTAAAGCTCATGCAAAATACAGGAAAATGTATATTAAATTCACATATCATTACTGCGAACTTTCCCACCCGTCCCAAATGTTGTAAAATGATCTGCAATGTCATATATTGATTCATACGAACATTTTCAAAAATTGTTATGTTCTACGCAGATTAGAATAATGAGAATCCAATTAAATAAGTGTATTGATCATGCAGGACTAATTAAGTTGATCATCTTCAAGAATCGACATGTACTGATGCTGTAGCTCAGTACAGTGATCATGGTCATGCTTTAACTCAGTACAGTGGTGCTGTAACTCCGTACAGTGGTGCTATAACTCAGTACAGTGATGCTGTAACTCAGTACAGTGGTGCTGTAGCTCAGTACAGTGGTGCTGTAACTCAGTACAGTGGTGCTGTAACTCAGTACAGTGATGACTCTACTTTTGCTAAATATGCTCAAGTTTGTAAATTTCTGAGATATTCCCATTGGAGTAATCGCAGCTAATGGCAGGCCTGGCCTGGCCATATAAGGCAAGCTCGCGCGCACACACACCCAAGTCGTTGCAGGCGACCGATTTTTCACTCGTGCAGTTGTTCAAATTTTCGTTTATGATGGCCAATTCGACCGCTCAAAAATGTATCACTGGAGTCTGCTTCCACTTTTAATACCCAGAAGCAGGAAGTGCGATATTGGGTCATGCGCATAGCTGTCTTCTCGCGATATTCTATGGGAATTCAGCCATTTCTGTGACTACATGACTTCGAGGCGCCATGTTGGCATGAGGACAGGCAAAGATGTTTCTGCATCGTCTTTTAATTTTAATTTCATTCGCCATGGCTGCATCTATCGAACATGTCGAAGCTAAGGGAAGCAAGGTCGAACTGAAGACTTTCTTAAACTGGGGACGTAACCGAAGTCGGAAAACAGTATGTGACACAAAACAACAGCATTTGTTCATTTATTTGGTGAAAATTCATTTGCTCTCTCGACTGCCTTAAGGCGAGCTATTTTGAGGTGAGCGATTTGCTCGCCCCAAGATATCAAGGAGACTGTTTTATCACTCCTCCAAATTTTCCTCACGACCAGGCCTGAATGGTATAGTCATGATTTAAGAACACAGAAATATTTTAAATGTCTTCCATAGGCCTTCAGTGAATAATCTTTTTGTGATCAACTGTTTCCCCATTCTATTTTTGTCAGGTTTCACCAGTTAGAGGTGATGGGAAGTCCAAATCTGCTGACACGGGCAAGGATCAAAGGGTGTCCCAGGAGAAACATTCGAGCAATGACCAACGCAGAACAGCATTTTATCATGTGGAAGGGGAGATAAATGTGGTTTATTCGGAAATTCTCATTAACATGATATGTGATGAGAGGCGCACTGACCAAACAGAAAGATAGCATATATTATGGCAAGAATTTGGTGTAAGATGTCATCTGTTAATGCCGATGGAGTAATACCAAAGGTAAAGACATCTGTTTATGCCGACAGATACCAAAGGTTGTACACATGTATTTATATCTGTCTTGTGTCCTTGGAGATCAGTTTTTCAATGTCCGGTCTCGCACCATTTTCTTGTCATATTATCGCAAAAATATCATGACATCATCTTGTATCTGTGATGGCTGACAGAGATAAAAGAAAAATGTTGTTGATTAATTGATTGACCCTGTTGGAGAATGAGTGACAGATGTAATGTGATTGACTGAACTTTAGAGAACCTCTTGGATTGGCTGGACCTTCAGAGAAACTGCCTGATTGGTTGAACCTTCAGAGAAGCTCTCTGATTGACTGAACCTTCGGGAAGCTCTCTGATTGGCTGAACCTTTAAAGAAACTGTGACTGGCTGAACCTTTAGAGAAGCTCTGTGATTGGATGAACCCTTAGAAAATCCCTGACTGGCTAAACCTTCAGAGAAGCTGTCTGATTGGCTGAACCTTTAGAGAAGCTCTCCGATTGGCTGAAGCTTAGAGAAGCTCTCTGATTGGCTGGACCGACTATCCTTACAATTGTCTCCACAAGCCAATGAAAAAGCTGGGTTTATTTTTGAAAATTCAAATTGACCAATGAAGTGTTCTGAAACTGGAAGATATCCCTTGGTGCACTGGAGATTATATAATAATCCATTTGTGTATGTGAATGGTAATAATTGTCAATGTACACTTGTCCCTCATTATAACATGGTTGATTACAAAGTGAGTTCCAGTATCATATGGCAGGGACACTGATAGGTCCCCCAATATATACGTAACTGTAATATGTACTCAGCTTGTATGAAGACTCACTGTGGTGCCACACACCTACAGTGTGGTCAATGTTTTCTCCTCCAACTTCAGATTACTTTCAGGGAGCAGAATATGAATTAATTCGTTGAATATTATAAGATGATTTAATTACTCGTGCACAAGGCGAAAACAATTAACTAAATATTGTAATTAGTTTTCAGTAGTTTAATCTAGTCAATGTACTTCATCCGAGAATAATTATGACAATATAGACACTCCAAAAAGTTGTATACATTTTTATGCCAAAGGGAGCAGATTTCATTATGTTTTCACGAGTGAAGTCTGATGTTGCCTATAAACATGCATGTGAATGGTCATTGAATCTACTCAAAGAACAGTGCATCTAGTCAATTTAGATCATTTCACATTAGGCAAGATTGGAAGAATTCCAATTTTATAACACATATATTTTTACCTACCAGTATATAATTATTCCTTAAGATACAGTTAGAATTTCCATATCGAGACTGGACAGTGGCCTAGCTCGTGGTGCTACTCTTTTGATATCATGGATAATTTTCTATGTGTATTCATTAATAATATTGAATAACTGTGATATTTAGGCCTACTATCACAGCTATCATCTAAATACTCCATATTAAAGGTGCTAGAATTCTTCATACATATGTAACGGGAGGCACTTGTACCAGTGCTTATACTAGCTTACAGCTAGCGGGAATTTCCCTTTAGCTCAGTCGGTAGAGCGCTGGTGTGGCAAGTAAGAGTATCACGTCAGGCAGCAGTGGTTCATAAAGCGGATGTGGGGGCGCGAAGGGAGTTTCTTTGCTGACATCATAAAAATCCTCAAGGTCCTGAGTGAACTTGACCTAGAAGCCACCATGAGGGCTGTTCCAGAATAGGGTACATGTGGTGGGGGGGAGGGAGATCTTTTTCTGACCTCAACCACCCATATATCCGATCTCCCTCATATTAAATGCCTGATTACCACCAACCACACACATACCTTAGAAATGAAAAATTTCCCCCCCCCCCCCATCCCATGTATTTTTTTCTGGAACAGCCCCTAGACAGCATTATACCAATTATCAAGCCTAGCTCTGTTTCGCCGGATTCACAAGGGACCGTCATTTTGACCTTTGAAACCACATGTTTCATATTCGGATGAAATTTTAATCACAACTTCCTGTATTTCTAGCAAAATAATAGAGAATAATTAATGTACTCATAATTTTGTACTACAAAGGCCGAGTGGCATACATGATGAATTATTATCCGTTTTATAATTTGTACGACTCATAATCTCAGGGAATATTACCGTTATGTATTTTATTTTATCAGTTACCAGATATTGTGATGAAAAAGGTAATTAAGTGGGTATCACATATGTATGCGTGTATGGAAGGTGTGACCAGCGTGAAGCCTCACCTGTAAATGTTTGGGTAGAGAATTTCCCTTTCTCTCTATGGTACAACATGGAGGCAGGTTTATAATCAGTGACGAGTTAACTATTTGTCAATGAATACTTTGGCAACTGAAAATATGTCCGTCGTATTACTGTTAGAGAACACAGGGGAGAAACAAACATCAACTACCCAGATATCCACAGGCGAAGCCCAGGGTGGGTCATGCCTCTCTGCACATCACATCCAAGATTATCAGGGAGGGTCCATTGCAATTTCCACTTTCGTAACAGTTTTTATACGCTCGCCAAAAAGGTGGACGTATGTGATGGCAGTTTCCGTCCCTTGTGTCCGGTCTAAATCTAGGAAAGATTTCTATCTATAGTTCTAATTTTTGCTGAGTGGAGACCCTATGGGGAGACGATGTGTCACATACCAAAATGAAGGGCGAGGTCAGGATCAAAGGTCACTGGCTTAAAAAAACGGAAATCACTGAAATGTTCGTGTCCAGTCTATATCTGTCTACGGTGTCTATCCACATTTTACAATTTTTTGTGAGCGGATGTGGAGACGATGTGTCACGAACCGAAATTGACGTCGATGTCAAAGGTCGCTTAGGCCTAAAAGTTGAAATCTTTCATCATTGACAATTTTTTCACAGTTCTAATTTTTGGTGAATGGATTCCCGGGGGGGACGGTGTTGCATACCAAAAAAAACAATTGTGAGTGGATTCAGTAGGGGAAAAAGAAGTGTGATGTACCAAAATGTAGATCAAGATCAAAGGTCAAGGTTACTGTGTCCATGGATATATTAAGGCAAGCATGAGAATACGTAGCACCTCAAACAAGAGACTGATCCATGTGCGTGGGAAAAGTGCACCCCCCCTTTCGCCCATAAGGCCTTTTTGAAAATATTTGCCATTTTGGTGGCCTCCCAAGAAAGGAAATTTGAATTTTTTAGATATACAACAGCACATAAAAAACAGAATGAAAGCTTATGTCTGATCATTTTTTTCACAAACTTGAATGATGTGACAGCTCTTTGCCTCAGAAAGACATCAATATTTTTCATCAGTCCACATCAATATTGTTCACCTGTCTATCTTATTTCTTATAGTGTGGTATGAGAGGTCATAAAAACAACTCCCGTAGGACTTTTGTGCCAAAATAAAATTTTTTGCTTTATCGGATTGATTTGGGGTCAAACTATGAGGAAATGATGGGGTTCAAATTTTCCGAGCCCTAGACCCCCTCTGAAGGGGGGCGGTCCACTCCATCCTGTGACCCATCAGAACCCATGTATCACCAGCTCCGCTAATAGTGAACCGATTTTCACAATTTTTGAATCGATTTGGGGGTTTTCAATGACGCTGAGTCTATAATACTTTCAAAGCGATATATACTACCTTTGATATATATATTCAGGAGGGGGGTGCTTTCCATCCAAGAAACACCCTCCTATAACTTTGTACTCCCGGTCTAGTCCAATAATATACCCATTTGTCCGGTCTTATAGCAATTTTGTTGTTGCTATTGATTATGGTTATGGGTCACCTTCCATCGACTTGGGGGCTGCATCGCCTTCTCAGTCTGTGCCGATTCCAAGTACATCTTATGTAGCTCTACCATCTTTACAAATCTTTCGAGCAGGTCTTCAAGAGGCTCAATGAGGCAAAACTAAAACCCTCAAACTGTATTCTCTTCCAAAGATCCACAAAATATCTAAGACACGAAGTAACTCAAGAGGGTATTCAGACAGACTCTGAATAATTGTCAGCAGTACAAGAATGGTCTCAACTATTGAATGCTAAACAAGTTAGGAGCTTCCTGTGATTATGCTCATATTACTGACATTTCGTCAGCGGGTTCGCGACAAGGGCACGACCTCTTCATAAGCTTAGAGGAAGGGGCTAAATTTAGCTGGAATGCCGAGTGTGAGGAGTCATTCAAGGAGCTTAAGGAAGCCTTATTAACCCCCCCCCCCCACCTCCCCATACTGACATACCCACTCCCAAACAGGTTTTAATTTTGGACACTGATGCCAGACCAGTCAATGGGGGCCGTGTTGTCCCAGGAACAGAGTGGCATAGCTTACATGAGCCACATCTTAAATAAGCACAAGCGGGTATACTGTGTCACCAAAAAGAACTACTTGCTGTTGTTGTTGCACTCAAGCACTTCTATCCAAATCTTTATGGACAAAACATCCTATTGAGAACTGATAATGCCGCTGTGAGTTGGATATAAAAACCCACTGGTCAAACTGCCAGGTGGTTGGAGGTATTAGGGACATTGTCAAATTTGGTACACAGGTTCCCCTTTATGGTCTAGTTGTGCAAGATACCTTTTTTGGTCCGATTCCAAAATCCAATGCGGCCATCTTGAATTTCCCCTTGAAAGATTGTTGTCGTACATTCTCAGGATGGATCTTTCTGATATTTGATACACAGGTACCACATGGGGCCTAGTTATGCAAGATACTGTTTTTGGTCCGATTCGAAAATCCAATTTATGCTTTATGCTTCAAATTAAGAAGGTATTCCCCCCCGACTTGAGACATTGCATCACAAGAGTCGGCGGATCAAACGGTGGGGCATATTCTATATATTGAGCATAGAGAATCCATACCTTCACCTTCTATATCGAGGAGTTCAAATGATTCCTAATTGAAATGTATTTCTTCAAATTCTAAATCAGTTTACTTTAGTCCATGCCGTTGCAAGTGAACTGCCCCACCGTGGGATGTCACTCTTGTGACACGTCATAACTCGACAACTGAAGACTTCTGCGTGTTCAGATCCAAGGGAGATAATCAGGATTCAGACACTTTCAAAGTTTCAACATTACTGCACGGACCCCTTCAGTATTAAGTTGTGTATCATCTTACTATTATCGAGCATGGTATCGTAAAAGAGATATCTCAAACTGGCCCAGCAAACGGAATAGAATTGGCATTTGTTCCTAATTATAAAATCTTAGGTACGAAAGTTTCATAGCTTATGCCAAGGTGTCGAATAGATTTGTCTTCACTATACTACAAAATACTACAAAACGAAGACGAAGGATTCTCAGGACATTCAGTTTCATACTAACTTTGCTCATTTCACTTGTATACTCTAACAACCAACATCAAGTAGTTTCTAGAAATCTTTACACTCCTGAAAGATAATATCTTGGCTTTTTCCAGTGTCCCTTTTTCGATCTTTTTGGACCAAATTCGAAATTCTGCAAACAAAATTACAAATCAATCGTTTGTTCTTAGAAACAATGGACAAAAAGATCGTCTTGCCATTAGCTTATAATTATCGGGCAATGGTGGGCGCCAAGATCCTCCAGGACCTCTCTTTTTTTTTCTAAAGGTCTAGTATTGCTTTCGCCATGTGTGTCATCACCATGATGAACTCCACTGAAATGCTGGCCTGTTAAGTAACACTATTAAAATTCCAGCTATATGGGCATGTATTTTGGGGCTGTTTCACCTCAATAACTAGGTTATGGCTCATAACAAGTCGGATCTAGCTAACACACTCACAAACAGATAATTCATTAATTATATTCTGGAAAATATGTATCCATGGAAAAGTCCTGATGCAGAGTGAAATATGGCATGGTCATTCGGTATGGCAGCATTGGGACTGCTAACACAGACCCAGTGTCTGAAAGTTACCATGAGCATATACAGGTAACAATATAATATACTTGAAGTAGAGTGAAAAATGTCTTTCACAGTGATATTTCAATTCGGCCCGTAACCCGCACCTCATTCGGGGGCCACATCCTTGCTAAATCACACCATGTCTTTTCCACTGTGTTGTTCGCAACATTGATCAAAGAGTTTTCAGGAACATTTGTCTGCCGTCAGCAGAATACCATACTGTAACATCTGTAATGGATGTTCTATTTATAACATCTGTAATGAATGTTCTACATGTATTTATAACATCTGTAATAGATGTTCTATTTATAGTATCACATGCCATTTTTACCCCTCGGCCAAAATTTGGCCGAAGGGTATTGTCGTCGTCATGTACGTCCGTGTGTCTGTCTGTCCGTCTGTCCGTCTGTCCGTCACACCTATTGAATCTGGACCTGATTGGTTGGAAACTTTGGTGGCCATCTTTAATTTATGCGAAACCATCACAGCTTTCTCGTTACCAAGATATCTTTAGAACGACTTACCCTAGGCACACCAAACTTGCACTGCACATCCATATGCTCATGACCCAGAACCTGGACCTGATTGGTTGGAAACTTTGGCGGCCATATTTAATTTATGCGAAATCATTAATCTTGTGTATCTTAGGTACCATTTCACTGTTCCGTGTGAAACTTGGTATAGATCATCGATGCATCAAGAAACTTCAAAGGAATGACCAAACCAGTTTCCCTGATTCGGTGGAAACCTTGGCGGCCATCTTTAATTTATGCAAAATCTTTAATGATATATATCTTTGATACCATTCAAGTGTTCTATACGAAACTTGGTATACAGCATCGATGTATCAAGAGACCTGCAATGTATAACCACATCAGTTCCTCTGAGTGGCAGGAAGGATGGGTGGCCATCTTTAATTTATGCGAAATCATTAATGATCTCTATCTCTGATACCGTTCGAGTGCTCGATGTAAAATTTGGCATATATCATCGATGCATCAATAGACTTACGATAAATGACAGTTCTGGCGTTTCTGATTGGGCGGAAACCTTGGTGGCCATCTTTAATTTATGCAAATCTTTAATGATGTATATCTTTGATACCATTTCAGTGTTCTATATGGAACTTGGTATACAGCATCGATGTATCAAGAGACTTGCAATGAATAACCACATCAGTTTCTCTGAGTGGTGGGAAGGATGGGCGGCCATCTTTAATTTATGCGAAATCATTAATGATCTCTATCTCTGATAATTTTCAAATGCTCGATGAAAAAATTTGGTATACATCATCGATGCATCAACAGACTTATGTAATGAATACCGGTTTCTCTGATTGAACATAAACCTTAGAGGCCATTTCTAATGGCAAAATTTTTCATAATCTGTATATTTGTCACTTGACTGCTTGGTGTTCCTGAAGTCTTGCTTCAAATTGAATACATTATGAATGGCTGGCGCCCAGAGCCGAGGGGTTTTCAGATGCGCAGCTTCGTATTTTTTGTTACATCTTGTATATAAATATATATTTGTAGAAAATAAATTTCATCACGTATCTATTGCATTCTTTTTTTCATTCCTTCTTGCATGGGAATTGAATACGTTCTCTTGGAACTGTGCCAAAGATCTTTCATGCTTTTGGAGTGAAGGATCCAAAGGTACTGCAATAACCTTGTTGAAGCTGGAAATCATTGCTTTAACCCACACCATCAATCCCAATGAAAACCTGAGAGGTTGAAGTTGCCCGATGTTGACGTCTGGTCATCAGTCGTCAACAATTCTTGTGACCGGTCTAGAAGCCAAACCGTTGCTTCTAGAGACTTCAAATTTGGTAGTCAGGATTGTTGGGTTGTCAGCCACAAGCCTATCGAATTTGGGTAATTTATGATGAATTTTGCGGTTTCCATGGCAACGTCCCAGAAATTCGTCAACAATTCTTGTGACAGGTCTAGAAGCCAAACCGTTGCTTCTAGAGACTTCAAATTTGGTATGCAGGACTGTTGGGTAGTCAACCACAAGCCTATTGAATCTGGACCCGATTCGTTCGAAACTTTTGCGGCCATCTTTAATTTATGCGAAACCGTCACAGCTTTCTCGTTACCAAGATATCTTTAGAACGACTTGCACTAGGCACACCAAACTTGCCGTGCACATCCATATGATCGTGACCCAGAACCCTATTGAATCTGGACCCGATTGGGTGGAAACTTTGGTGGCCATCTTTAATTTATGCGAAACCATGAATCTTGTGTATCTCGGAAACAATTTCACTGTTCAGTGTAAAACTTGGTATAGATTATCGATACATCAAGAAACTTTAAAGGAATGACCAAACCAGTTTCCCTGATTGGGTGAAAGCCTTGGCGGCCATCTTTAATTTATGCAGAATCTTCAATGATGTATTTCTCTGATACCAATGAAGTGTTCTATACGAAACTTGGTATGTATCAAGAGACTTGCAATGAATAACCACATCAGTTTTTCTGAGAGGCGGGAAGGATGGCCGGCCATTTTTAATTGATGCAAAATCATTAATGATCTCTATTTGCTGCCTAAGTCTAAAACCTGCTTTAATTAATGCCTTAATCTCCGATTAATTGCACAATCAAACGTAGAAAAACGGAAGTTAAAAGAAAAAGTTAACTCCCCTAGGAGAGAGTTGTCCGCCCCTAGGAGAGCTCTCCCATTCAATCCAGCGTGGTTACTATAAAGGTCATTGTAAGCCTTATTCCAGTCCTCTTTCTCCTGTTTGCTCGAGCAGTGCACATCTAGGGAAGTGTTCAGAGTCAATTTTACAACATTAGTTGTTGTTGTCTCGCTGGTATATCCTTTATCAAGTGTTGAGTTTGTTGTTTATTCGGAACTTACTTATTGTATTACTATGTCTGAAGTTCCGTCTTGTATTCCTTGTCGTACGTGCGGGAAAAATTTGTCCCCTTTAGACGCTCACACGGCTTGCTTTTCATGTAAAGATTTGTGTTATCGTGCGTCCACGTGCGCGGAATGTGTATTATGGGATCCGACGGCTTGGAGGAATTATGTCCAGGCCCGTCGTGCTTTTCTTTTACATGCTTGTGATGACCCGTCTATGTCGGAGATCGACAGACGGGTCTTAGAAATTTCTTTGGTCAATGATATGAAGTCTATTGAAGATCTTGACCGAGCTGGTCAAGACCCAGTGTCTCCCGCGTCAGTTTGTATACCACCAAGCGGTACTATCCTACGCGATGATAATTCTAGGTTGCTAGACAGTTTGACCCGGTCCGGAGATTCATTGTCTAGGGTCGATCCAAAACCCGTTCCTTTGTTACGCTCAACAAAGACCAGGTCGGTCTTGCCTGGCCATTCCATTGTCTTCGTCAGATAAAAGAATTCTTGGGCCACATGTTATTTCGCCTCTGTCTATCGGTACCACATGTTTCTTCTAAAAAGAAGAAAGCTAATAAACAACGTCGTGTGTCTATTTTCTCCGTTGTCGGTTAAATCTGGACATTGTTTATTTAATTCCGTGCCCGATCTATTTGTTGGGGCGAATGTTGGATTCGTTTGAGTCGGCCACGTGTTTAGTGTCTTTGGACGTACGTCGCTAAATATTTGGGTTTTTGGCGGAGATTTTAAATTCTCTTGAAATGATCGTCTGACGATGTTTTTCTAAAAGTCTTTATGAAATCTCATGTTTAACAAATAACACAGTCCTGCATTAGGCCAGTGTGTATTCAATATTACGTCTTCACACAAACTTTGAGTTGCGACCCGGTGTGTTTGAGGTGGGCTTTTATTAGCTCCCAACATTCCGTTTTGTTCGGTCAGTATGGAGCCTATTGTGATGTACTTTAAACGAACAAGTTTTTGTTTCGTTGTTTCATGATTTTATCCATTGAATTGTTGTATAAATTACCAGGATTGTGAGGACTACCCTCGTTTGACGCGGGAGGTTCGTTTTTCCCGCCGGGGAAATCCGAGTCTTTATAAGCAGTCCGTCAATGTTCCATGTTGTTGTTGTTGTTCGGACTTTGATAGTGTCTCACCTTCATCCATTCAATTCTTTGGTCCTACCAAGAAGGTAATCTCTTGTCATATCAAGTATTATTATGTGATTTTGATATCCTGTCTTCAAGAGAGATCTTACGGAGGTTTTATTCTGCCTCTCATGTTTACGTGTTTGTTGTTTTTGTGTACGTAATCACAACTCAACCCTATTTAAACGATGCTATAATAATAGCATAAATGGATGTTACGGGGCTTCAATCCTACGACTGTTTGTTGCATTTTAATGAGCGTCTTTGCTGATCTCTTTATGTGATTAAGGGTGTGTCGATCAACAAAGGGATCACGTGTTGGTTATCGTGAGTATGTAATCCTATTATCCACTGTTTATTGTGAAACTGTGCTATGCCTTGATACACAAATTTGTTTTATACATGTGATTTGTTTGTTTCTCACCAAGCTGGTTCCATCTGTATACTGTGTTACGCTTATAATTCAGATGGAGTTGTGTACTAATTTTAATTTCTTCCCTATGAGAAAATTTAAAATTTTACTAGCGTGAGTGGGAATGTATTGGCCGGCCAAGGGTCAAGCCTATTGACACGTAAGTCGTGAAGTCTTCTATGGTTTCTTTCTACCAAGTATGTATTACCGGTACAGTCTACTAGAGCATCAAACTGCTCTTTAGTAATGTTCTATACTGTTCTTCCTCTTCTCGACAAATTTGTTCGTGTTGGGTCATTTCAAATTCTAAATTTTTGAATAACCTCATTTTCCTGCCGGCGAGAGACCTTAAATGTTTTTTCCTCTCTTCGGGAATTTAAAATTCTTTAAGGATTTGTTTTGGTTTCCTGGAAAAATCTTTGTTCTGGATGTCGGTTGTGTGACTTTTTGGTTATTGATAGTAACATTGTTGTAAATGTTTAATATTCTCTCCATATAAAACTCCAGTACTGAATTTCATGTACAGGAGACAAATTACATCGGGAGAGGTCATAATGTAACCATATTCATTGACACATTATTTCATGTTCACTGACACAAAGATCCATAATCCCATTTATCTCATTGAGCTTACATTTGGTGATTAACGCTACAAACATTTATTATGTTTATCTCTACTGCGTTTAAAGAGAAGGAAAATTTATTACAATCGACTTCGGGGTTACTGTTTGCAACGCCCTTCTGTTACGTCGTGTACTTTATAAGTTTGTATCCTGCTCCATTATGAGCATGTATATACATTAAGTTGTTGTGAATTAGGAAATCACTACGTTGTTTATCATATACAACGTTTCTCGCATTTTTCACATTACGCTTTCCTATTACACCTATGACGACATGTTCATTACGCCGTCATGTGTCTCTCATACACCTGTGCGTCGTTCTATTACATCGGTTAGACGTTTTCCGGTACGCCATAACGCCGTTTGTCACGTCATTTCTTCATTTGCGAGATGCATATTTTATATCCATTCATCGGCACTTCCTTTGATTCTCTATCGTCGGTCGTCGGCGGGAGGGGAAGTCCGTTCGTTTGGCGTCAACCATCCACTGGTATCAATTCCTCTCGGGGTTTTCACATTGTGATTTACTTACGTTCGTCGTTTCTCTACGAAGAGAGTTCTGTTCAGACCTTGTTGTTTCCAGTCTGGAGTTCAGAATATCAAAATTGTATTGGAATCAACAGTATTTGGTCAAATGCTGTTATATGGAATAGGTCTTTGGATTATGTACGTGGATATTCTCTGAGGACGACGGCGGGATTGTGAATGCCGGACTAGTCGCCTTTAATTGAATTCAGCACAGTGTTGTATTAACACAGTACCATGTTGACTTTAACACACAAACATTGTGTTGAGATCCGTTTACCTTTGGATTGTGCTTAAACAACACAATGTTTTTGTGGTGTACTTGGGGGACAGTTTTTCCGACTTTCTCCTTCAAGTACTTTATTCCTGTATTGACCGTTACACCAATGGTTAGACTTTGACATTATGGTTCTGTCATCAACCTTAGGGTTGTTTATTATATGTAGGACCTTACTCGCTACGTTCGTTGTTCGGGTTCGGTCTCTACAGCAGATTATTTGTCCTGGTGCCGAGGTCGTGATACCGTTCCCGACTCTATTTCCCTCGTAATTGACTTCCTCCTTCACCTTCACCAGGATAGGAAGTCTCATATTAGCACCATGGAAGGCTATCGTTCTGCTCTGGCTGGGTGTTACGTCTTACTTTTGGTACCAACATTAGCCTTAACGATAATATCTCTGCGCTTATTCGCGCCTTCGCATTACAGTCGCGTTGTATTCGCCAACTGTTACCGAAATAGGATATCGGTGTGGTTCTGTGTGCTCTGATTATACCACCTTTTGAACCCTTAGAGTCCGCGTCTATAAAAGCTGTGTTTTATAAGACGGCCTTTGTGGCGGCGTTTGCTTTGGCGTCCAGAGTGTCTCAACTTTATGCTCTTGAAAGATCTTCTATGACCTGGACAGCGGATTGGTCTTGCATTCCTTTTTCGGCCCATTCCTGAATTTATCGCCAAAAATGAGTCTGTTCGTTCAGGTCCGTGCGCTCAACGTTCGTACTCCATTCCTGCGTTGTCAGACTTGTACATGGCCTCGTGGACGATCTTCTGCTAGTTCCTGTTCGAGCCATCCGCCACTAACTTACTCGTACCGATTTCGTTCGGGTTATCATGTCCCTTCGCCTGTCAGCAAGGCTTGATATTTTAAAAAAGCCGCGTAGTTGAAGAAGACCATAAAATAGTCTTATCAATTGGCAGAAGGTAGATATACTATTGACGCCCCCACTACTGTCTTCTGCTTCTTCTAATGTGTTTCGTGCCATCGCTACACATGACCTTTATGGAAGAACTTGTCCCTCCATGACATTGTCCAGTCTTGTGTCTGGACAGCAATTTCCACGTTCACAAATTTCTATCTGTGTGATATGTCAGTGCAGTCAGATAGTGTGACCACGCTTGGGCCACTAAGGGCTACCTAGCACGTGGTTAGTTCTTTCAGGAAGAGAGGGGGGGGGCAGAATTTGTCACCATTGCAGCAAGGCAGCCATCTTGCTCTTCATCATGATCGTCTTTGAAGGAAGGAATAAGTCGGATAGACGACCATGGACTCTCTAATCATCAATCTAAGAGGTCTGACACTTTGAGAGTTTAATCTTTACCTTAACTACGGTTTTGCTTGTGTCTTTCAGCTTGAAACTGACTTTCTTCTGGATGATCTCAGCTGTGTCTCCTACGCTCAACTCACAAGACAAGTTGGACGTAAGTCGTTGGTGGATTGAGAATGGCGTGGCTTGGCGCCCTCTAAGACCAAGAAGACCTAACAACCCGAGTGGTAGAGGATCCTGACATCTTGGTAGAGTTTGCATATCACACCACGAGCACAGCTACATGGATGGAGGCACTCAAGAATAAGTATATCTGTATCATATCCATGATTTACCCTTTTCGTCTCTGACCAGGGTTTTTCTTGTTCCTTATCGTTTGTCTCGTGTTTATTCCCTTATCTGTGTCATCCCAGCTACATGGAGGAAGACACTCAAAAGATAGGTTAGATTAGTATCTTCTATTACTACTCCATAATTGCCCTCGGCTTTACCGGCCAGGTTTCTTTTGTTGAGATTTATGGAAGAACCTGCTCCTCCTTGACATTGTCCAGTCTTGTCTGGACGACGAACTCCACGTTCACCAATTTCTATCTGAGAGATATGTCAATCCAGTCAGATAGGGGGCCACGCTTGGGCCGCTTATAGATGCCCAGCACGTGATCAACTAAAAATTTTTTAAAAAAAGGGGGGGGGGGCGGCATTTTGTATCATTGCAGCAAATCTGCAAATTGCTGTTTCATCTCATCTCATTCATACTATTAGTCCACATTTGATTCGATCACATATTGAAAGAGGAAATAAGTCAGATGGACGACCTTGGATCCTCTAAGAGATGTCGGACACTAAATCATCTCTCTAAGATGCCTGACTCCATGGTGAGTGTAATCTTTACCTTAACTGCGGTTTTGATTGTGTCTTTCAGGTTGAATCTGACTTCCTTCTCATGATCTCAGCTGCGTCATCTACGCTCAACTCTCAAGACAAGTTGGACGTAAGACGATTGTGGACTGAGAGTGGTGTGGCTTGGCGACCTCTAGGCACGGACTGGTTCTGCTTCACCCGGACTTAGGAACAGCCAAGAATCTGCATGCAGATAAGCCTTACCAAGT
>JAVTVY010039141.1:0-16966 GCA_036873755.1 Hanleya hanleyi | reverse complement strand
CCTCCCCATTGCAGAGTTACCGACTTGTCTGTAGCTAGAAATTCTATTTTTTCCTAAAAGCCAAGTACCTTTTGCCATGATATTAACCTTGTAAGAGGTTTGAAGCATAAGATAATGTAATCGGTTCCATTGCATACCACATGTACATCCCAGCTACGTCAAGAAAAATGTACGTTTTCGAGGACCTCCATTGCCATCATCTTGGATTTATCATGATCATAGTATTACGAGAATATGCTTAAAACGACATGCTTAATACGACATTAAAACGATATCAATATAAAAAACACAGACAATTCTCAATTTCTAACCGCCAATATTTGTTCGTTCTGGAGTAACGTGAAACAGTTTAACGAAGGGTTACAAACCTAAGACGACTACACCGATGAAGAGAGAGAGAGAGATAGAGAGAGAGAGAGAGAGAGAGAGAGAGAGAATTAGATTTAAGGTCGCGTTCAATATTATTTCAGCTATATAGCGATCACTGGTTAACAGAAGGTCCTACGTATCATATGCATGTCTCGCTTCCAACGACGACGACCAAGCGCTTCACTCTCCATCATTTTTACCTGTCACAAAACAACAATCACAATGATTTGTACAGATAGCAAGCCTCGGGGATGAAACGTCCACCAGCAGAATCCCGCCATATACAGGCAACAATTAAGCGCAACATAACACGGGTGGCGGAAAACGATGCCGGCGTACTAACAAGAAGTGACATGAGGCTTCACCCTTATGGTGACGGTCAAGTTGCGTTCACGACTCCTGGTCGATACTCACATATGAATTTTTCAGTTCTTACCCATACTAACACGCATTTATCCTAGTTTACGTCGATGATTACAAGCGTCTGGTCTGTCATTCATAAATAGGCCGTCGGCCATTAAAGAATATCCGCGTCCATAATTCAAACACCTATTCCATATTCCATATAGCAATGTTACCACCAAATTCAAAAAGACAATCATAGTATACATAGACATAGGCTAGTTTCCTGCAAGAGAGGAGCGGGTCAACAGTTTTCAATGATGCCGGCAAGACATCATGATGTTCCAAAAATATCATATCCGTATCGCTGATCATTATTCTTAATCCATAATATTCGTTGTAAGGTCGTCATCTAGAGAATGATGTATCTCAGTCACGCTTTGATTGTGTCCGTTCATATGAGCACCATGAGGATTTTGAAGTACATGGGTTCCTACAGTCCCTAGCTTCGGGTTAAGCGGAATTAGACACAAGTTACGAAACGTAATGCCATAGATCTTGCACGCTACGCTCGTATTTTGCTATCAGCATGCGATATGTACCCCCAAATTTGAGAAACTTTGAGTGGAGGCGCTTGGTGGTATGGCCCTGTTTTATAAGTTTCTGCAACAATGTGTTGTAACGTTGATTAAAATCGTCACATTTAACACAGGATCTAGCAAATGCTAATAGGCGATATATGTATACGCCATATGCAGTTCCCACCGTTATATTACTGTCCAGAAAGGGGTAGTTTACGATGTCGAAATTGCAATCATTTCTTTTATCATCAAGTCGACGAGAGAGAAGGCCCGCTTCATTTTTATAGAGATATAGGTTTAAATATGATATGACTATCTGTAGTTTCCTTCAGATCCAGTGAAGGTGGATATACATCCTTTACTGTGTCATTTATATAGCGATTATCCACAGCAAGAAGATCGTCTATATAGCGTTTCGTGAATGAGAAGGAACGGGCTTTGAATAGATCGGTTTTTGAAAGCGCCTGCATATAGTCATATTCATAAGAGAACAGATACAGGTCAGCCAACAGGAGTGCACAATTAGTACCCTTTGGAATACCTATTAGCTGTTGATATATTGTGTTGCCAAATTTCACATAGATATTTTTAATGAGAAATTCAAGCAACTCTATCAACAAATAAACATTCCATGAATGATATCTCTTGTATGTAGAAGAGCTAAAGAATGCTTTATATCTTCCCACATTAATATATCTACGATCAGTTTTCTTGAACACAGATACTATTAATGAACTTAGACGGTGAATAAGGCCCTGATGAGGGATTATGTCTAGTCCGTTGATCTAGATTAACGGACTAGACGCTTATAATTATAGTATAGAGAGTCGAGAAATCTCATGTGGATACATGCCTGTACGGTATGTGACCTTTAGCGTCAAGTTTTCAAAGACATTTTGAGAACCCGAGACACTCCAGTGTGCATGGCCCGGTGTTCGTGTAATGAATATTTTATTCCTCTCTAATTATAATCACTACCTATGACACGTCTAGTCGAGTAGTCCGGCACTTTCATGAGTTGGATTTAGATATACGATTAACTTAATCAAATCTGAACTTAAAAATCCGTTTTTTATTGACTTTTATTTGCAGAAATAATCTGATCCACTTCGCACATTAAATGATACAGACTCGCTAAATATAGAGATATCGATATCAGTCCTATTTTCACTTCTGTTCCGCATTAGATATTATGGGCAGCCATTTATGTCAAAATTAGCAATTACAAAAGGTAAAGCCAAACTCAGAAGAGACAGCATATCTTACAATGTACACTGTAGTCTTAAACGCATTTTATATGCCTGCAAATAAAATAAGCCTTAACTCTGAACGTATACTCAAACCGAAAACAAACGGCACGATGTTCGAATGCAAACTCAGAATGAAAAGCCTAGTTCTGGACGAATAACCAGTCTGACACAGAGTGTGAACTATTTCTAAACGAAGAGTATAAGTCAGAACGAACGAGCTGTTTCACAACGAACAACGTTCCTTCGGAAATTATTTCCGGAAATATTCGGGTCATTCCGGATGATAGAAAGATTTATGACGTGAAACTCGGCCGCTATTCCAAGTTCCGCTATTTCAGGTCGTGACCTCAGAATGAATGTGGTTCTTTTTTGCCCCTGGGTTAAAGTGTTCCAAAAGTTTTGAACTTCAGATATCAGACAAAAAAAGTTCCCATGGACTCTTCTACGGTGGCTCATAAGTGACATTGACTTTTTTTAATTATGAATTTATTTTTTTTGCATTATCACCTAGGTGGAAATTATTCTCACCCGGGTGATATTATTATCACCTGGGTGGAAATTATTTTCACCTGGGTGGAAATTATTTTCACCTGGGTGGAAATTATTTTCACCTGGGTGATATTATTATCACCTGGGTGGAAATTATTCTCACCTGGGTGGAAATTATTTTCACCTGGGTGGAAATTATTTTCACCTGGGTGATATTATTATCACCTGGGTGGAAATTATTCTCACCTGGGTGGAAATTATTTTCACCCGGGTGATATTATTATCACCTGGGTGGAAATTATTCTCACCTGGGTGGAAATTATTATCACCTGGGTGGAAATTATTCTCACCTGGGTGGAAATTATTTTCACCTGGGTGGAAATTATTTTCACCTGGGTGATATTATTATCACCTGGGTGGAAATTATTCTCACCTGGGTGGATATTATTATCACCTGGGTGGATATTATTATCACCTGGGTGGAAATTATTCTCACCTGGGTAGAAGGAGTTCGCATGAAACAACGGAGTGAACGGCGCTGGTATAGGGTGCATTCCACACCTAAATGATGTGCGGTTAAAAATAGACATGGGTTCGGGTCTTCGGCCTTAAATATATGTGAAATCTTTAAGAAAACCCCTGTAAAATTATATATTTTCCAAACGGGCACACTCATGCCATTATTCCAGGAGGCAAGTGAGCTATTGAAATTGAAAATGAAAGACGTGCAATCCTTCTTAAACCTTCTTCAACTTTTCTGAAAAACTCCTTAAAATATATGAAAATGTGTCAAATTCTACCCGCAACCCAGAGAAAACGTACGAAATGATTTTCTTTGTATGTATGTTAAAGTGTTTCCCGTCCAAAGGACAATTTAAAATGGCGAAAAAAACAGGGGGTCGACCTACTCGTTTTTTGTAAAATTTTATCGCCGTAAAGGATCATCATTTTCGTTTCTCGAAAAAGTGAGGATTTGGCCTGCCTGATATTCAATTCCGGAAACGATTAACTCCGTAGTGTCGCGTAGTTGAGACCAGCAAGCAACAACCTGTAACCATCTCGGTCATCTATACGCGGTAAGACTGGCCCTGGGATCGTGTGTATCCATGTTCAGCCTACTTTCGGCAATTGCAGGAGGGAATTTCCATAAAGCAATACCACGTGACTTCGTCAGCCAATCAGCTAAAGTCTACTGACGTAACCCCAACGTAACTCGCCATTTTCGAGTCATGTGATGAACTACTTGTTCAACATTTCAGATCCACCACACCTCTTGTATGATACGAAAGTTATTCATACCTATATATTTTGTAAGCTCAGGCAATATCTGTTCCAGAAGTGGTATGAATACCTGTAATTTATCAGATTTCTCGAGTCTGTTCACCGCCGGATGAAGGCCGAACAGAATCCGGTAAAACACCAGGGGCGTCGTTAGGGGGGGGGGGGGGGTCGTCCGGTGCGAACGACCCGCCCCCCTTGGCCGCGCCAAAAATTAAAACAGAAGAAAAAGCAAAAGAAAAAACAAAAAACAAAAACAGAGAAAACAAAAACAAAATAAAAAAAGCATAAAAACATAAAACAAAAAAAAGACATAAAAATTACAGATAGAGTGCCAAGACCTGTAGTGGTGTGTAAAAGGCCCGTTTTGTTTGTGTCGAACCAGGAAGTCAAATGGAGTCCGGCATATTCTTCAATATCGATGCGGGTTTATGCGAAACAAATGTGAAAATAGAACCATAGATCTATATACATTGTGTTCGAATTTATTTCTGGGAAAACTCTTAGAACGTGTCTCTGGAGATCTGGAACTTCGGAGCTTCCGGGGCCTAAACGGCTCGTGGACCCTCGCCTGTTGGGTTGTGAGGATTTCCTTGTTTTATCTGTGTGTGAATGAATCGTATCTGTAGGCATATTGGTTTCCCTCCCAAGAACTATAAGTCATCGTTTTGTAGGTTTTAAATATAACTAGAACGTCAAATGGATGAAGGCATGAGGTGCGATGTTTTCAATATCGATGCATGCTTATAATTGCGAGAAAAAAATCGTGAAAATAGAATCATAAATGTGCATGCAGTATGATCAGTTTTATTTCCGGAAAAACGTTCAGAACGCATCTCCGGCTATCTAGGACCCCGGAGCTTCCGGGGCCTAGGCGGCCCCTGGACCCCCGCCTGTTGGGCTGTGATAGTGGTCCCCAACTTTCAATTACGTTCCGACGCCACTGGGTTAGCCGACGAGGTATATAGGCCCAAAGCGTTATTATTGTGTTTTCAACATGACAAAAGAGAATAAAATATAATACTGAATTTTGACAAATGACAGGTCAGTTTAATTGTTGGAAATCGCTCAGAATGCATCTCAGGCCATCTAAGGTCTCAGAGCTGTATAATGTAACCCTAAATCTGCATACATTATGTTCAGATTTAATTCCTGGAAAACGCTTAGAACCCATCTCCGGCGATCTAGGACCCCGGAGCTTCCGGGGCCTAGGCGGCCCATGGACCCTCGCCTAAAGTGCTATGATAATCGACCCCCATTTGAAAAATCCTAGCGACGCCCATGAACACCGGATATCGCTCCGCGATAATAGAGACACACGATTCGCAAGCCATCTTATGGATGGCGAAGTGTACGCAAATGCAGCGAGCAAATGTTATATCTTCGTTTGAAGAAATGATTACGTCCAGCAGGGTGATACTATAGATTTCAGTTAACAGAAAGGGAAGAAGAATTACCATGCTGTCAAAAACAGGCGACCTTCCTTATTCTGAAATTAGGGCCATTTGTGCGAAACCGTGACCGAGTGTGGAGTGCACCCATAGTGACAGTACGTCATGTACATGTACATACGGGCAATCTGTGGCCAAATTGACTATAATATTAATACAATAAAATGAAAATATATAATGATTTCCACCCAGGTGAGAATAATTTCCACCCAGTTGATAATAATTTCCACCCAGGTGAAAATAATTTCCACCCAGGTGATAATAATATCCACCCAGGTGAGAATAATTTCCACCCAGGTGATAATAATTTCCACCCAGGTGAGAATAATTTCCACCCAGGTGAGAATAATTTCCACCCAGGTGATAATAATATCACCCAGGTGAAAATAATTTCCACCCAGGTGATAATAATATCCACCCAGGTGAGAATAATTTCCACCCAGGTGATAATATTATCACCCAGGTGAAAATAATTTCCACCCAGGTGAGAATAATTTCCACCCAGGTGAGAATAATTTCCACCCAAGTGATAATAATATCCACCCAGGTGAGAATAATTTCCACCCAGGTGATAATATTATCACCCAGGTGAAAATAATTTCCACCCAGGTGAGAATAATTTCCACCTAGGTGATAATGCAAAAAAAAAAAATACAAAATTAAAAAAATATCAATGTCACTTATGAGCCACCGTACTCTTCACTATGAGTTGCATATATGCAAAACGAGAGCCATCCCATCAAACTGTGGGGGAGGAGCAGACAGAGGCGCTCGAGTGGTCTCCCGTCTGCTGAGTGCTCCCTCGATTATAAAGTACGTTCTGAAAGAGGTCGTTCGTTCTCTGATACGTTGTACGTGCTGAAATATACTGTTCGTTCTGAGTTCGCTTGCATTTCCGTATCTCCACTTTTCGTTCACAGTTAGATTCTTCGTTTGGAGAGAGATGAAACATGCGTTTAGAGTTAGGCTCCTTGTTTGCAAAAAGATGAAATAAGTGTTTAAACCAACACTTTGTATCGTTAGATACGTTGTCTGTTGTCAGTTAAGCTGTACATCCCGAGCTGGTAATTTTGAGATAAATGGCCGCCCATAAGATATAGCAAACGACCGGAGTAAAGTTCAAGTCTCAAGTAGTTTCATGCTTCGAACCGCTCTGACAGCAGGAGTACAAATAAAACTGTCTGAATTTTACAGAATATATTGCAAAAAACTGTGATTGAACACTCGGAATAATCATTGCAGGCAATAGTTTTTTTCTCATAATTATACCGTCGACGAGCCTGAAGTGTAAATAAAACGACTTCCAAGTTTCAATTAGGTCCATTCAAAATGGGAAGCCGCCGGCACTCAAATACAGTACCGTGACACTTGAACGAGTTGGGAGAGTCCAAAGGAAGCTGTATAATGAGAATCTCATAGATCTTAATCAGACATGTGTTGTTAAGATGGCAAATTTGAGTTTTGACCACTATTTCAAGTTACATGTACAAGCAGCCTTGTGCTATAGGCCAGCAATCACCACCACTAACTGTGTACTCCCCTGATTGCAAGAATTCCGCTGCCAAGTATATGTAAGGGAAAAATAAATTAGCTCTGACAGCAAAAGAGTTTCCACCTTTATGTGGTAGAATGTCCTCAAAATTATCCTCCTTCAAAAAGTGACCCTGACTCCAACGTGCATGCAAGTCGGTCAGATTATTGAGTATTTCAACGAAACTTTAACAGATTAATTCCGCTGAATCTTTAAATTACTTTGTAAGAAATTTCAATGAACGTACTAAAAATATCAGTGAATTTTATAGCAATTTCAGTGCATATTATTATAGAAATCTTTTCTCAAAATTATAACAAATCTTTTAGAAACTTCAATGCATCTTTTATAAAATCTCATAAAATCTTTTAGAAATTATAATCAATCGATTTAGAAATTTCTATGAACCTTATAGAAAACAATATTTGAAGAGAATTCATCCGAATCTTTCAGAAATTCCACTTAATATATTAGAAATACAATGTGGGCCTCTATCTCAGATCATTAAATTGTGGGATTTTCTTTTAGGATCAGTTTTGTGGCTACAGGTTACATACACTGACCTTCATGTTACCATTTCCATTCGCACTTCAAATTTTACGTTTTTCTTTATATTTGTTGACAATCGATCATCATGAAACGTATGTGAAGGCAAATCTACTTTATAGATGCATATACAGTATGCATCCATGGTCACCCAAACTGAAGAATGTTATATAATCCTGTTTGCTCAAGCCAAACAAGTGTTAGTGCCTAAATTCAATAGCATTTTTTTACCTAAACATATTGATCAAATTTATTAGTAACAGCTTTCATATATTTTCTCAAGAGATCGGATTAGTCTGTACAGGTGTTCAACAGATTAGACTGGAAACTATTTACACATATTGCCGTATAGAATATATGTTTATGTATCTCAGACAAAGTTGTTTGCATAACAGATAATTATCTGTTCACTTCTTATGCGCTTTTACATGTTGACAATCTGAACAATATACACAGAATTATGTATATTATGAGTATACTCATGTATAATTTTCTGAATGGCAGTCGGTTCGTATTCCTACAGCCCTACCTACATGGACATTTTACATGTACATTTTACGAAATTGTATTGTACGTACAATACATTGTAACATGTACTTACACATGTACAAAAACTGGAGTTAAGACAGAGGTAATTCTGAACTGCTAGGCCGATGAACTCTAAGCTGATGCAAGAGGAAAACAGTTGTAAGGAATCTTTATTATCTCGTTTCACCCACTTTTAAAGAAAGGAAGACATTGAAATTATATTATATAACAAAAGAAAACAAAAAAAATTACCGAGCTCTGCCACACAATGATACATGCGTACATAGCATATAATATTAGAGGGATTGGTAACTCTATCGTGTATATTATGTAGAGTTGCAGCGGTTATTCTTAAGTATATGCTGATTTTTTTTTGCAAAACCCCAGAAAGGGTTTCGTTCGGTAGTCAGGGGACCAACTTACAGAAGTTACAAAAAAATATCAAGTTATGAACTGCATAAGCAATAACTCTGAAAAGCTATTTGATCACAAAATGTTGGTAGAAGGAAATGTCACAAAAAGTTGACCCGAGGGAAGAAAACATGATCTGCAAATGTAAACATAACATAGTAACCCTCGGAATATTGGATTTATTTGGCCATAAATTCCATCAGCAATCACCTTATAAATAGATTATATATTTGCACAGTAAACAAAAGCGAGTGCAACTCTTCAAAAACGAGTGTGTCCTTAGGTAATACCTTCTTAATCAAACTTATTGTACTGGCTTTCCAGAACAAATATAACAGTTGAGAGAAAAATATAAGCTGATACGTAATGCATCATTTTTTGTAAGTTTAACGAATGTACCAGTTGCACTTCAATGCACAATAGTTGCTAAACATAGTAATGGGCTTATTAAATGAACTAACAAATGTACACTCAGAGATTTTACTACTGATCAAAATATCATTATTTTGTGAAGAGTGAAGATTTTGATTTAATCAGTTTTAGAAGTTATAATTTATAGCTTCTGTAAGTTGGTCCCCTGTCTGTTTAGTGTAGAAACATCTAATTTGTCTTTTCGTCAACCGACCAGTCTGAGAAATTCCAATAAATCAATACACGTGTGTGGCTGATTTAGCGATGACAAGCCCTTCACGTGTAATATGAATACATTCCCTGCATTATTATGACGTTTATGTGCAATACTACAAAAAGAGCCAAAATGTTTTGGTACGTCACACATCGTCTCTCCCGGACGTATCCATACACACAAAGTGATTTTTAATGATTTCCTGATTTTGGGGTCAAAGTGATCTTGACATTTGAACGTGACCTCAATTTTGGTACGCGACAAATTAGACACAAACATTGCGATTTTCGATGATTTCTTGATCTGAGGGTTACAGTGATCTTGACTTTTAATCTTGACCTCAATTTTGGTACGTGACATACTGTCCCACCCTAATATATTTACTGCCATTGTGGGTAACAACGATCTTGCCTTTTATTAAGGATCTCTAAATTTTGAGGGTCACAGTAACCTTGACTTTGGATATTGATCTCAGTTTGCTTCATAACGCATTGTCTTCCCTACTGTATCTACCCACCCCCCACCCAAATTGTATTTTTATGATTTATTTGATTTAGAGACCAGCAACAAATACCTTTGCATTTGAAATAAATTTTAGTACATCTTCCCGTATTGTAAATTAAAAATGATCTTATTGATGAATATTTCACTGAACAAAAATTCAAGAAATGCGAGTTGTAATGATTTCCCTATTTCGGGGTCATAATTGCCTTTCAACTTTAATGCGGGACCCATTTTTCACTCTAATGAATGCACTCACAAACAATTAGCATTTCTCAATGATTCCTGAGTTTTATGCCATAGTGACCTCTGACGTCGGCGTCAAATCTGGTACGCGGCACATCGTCTCCGCCTATTATCCACTAACAAAAAATGGAACTATAGACAGAAAACTGTCAAAGATATAGATCGGACACGGACTGTCCGACAGTCTGACAGTTGGACGGACGGATATCGCTATTACATAATACGTCTTCCTTTCTAGCGAGGGTATACAAATGATCTGCCGTCATTTGGGAGAAACACGGGATTATTATACATGGGCGGTTAATCTTTTTTCCTCAAAAAAGTGTTTCTATATACACAAATTGCTTCGTGGTAGGCGGAGAGGGAGTGGTTGAACTCCATATCATAAGTTCTATATCTTGGAACTACATGTGCATATTGCAACTCAGAGAGAAAGCATTGACATTCATTCAGCTGGAGTATTACCAGGCACAGCCGAGATGGTAAGTGCATCTACATGGATTGGAGGTATCGTGGGTTTTGAATCCCGCAAAGGGCTAAATTATTCTTTCCCGCAGAAACTATCTCAATATGTGAAAAATGCTTCTTGGAGGTCTGAACTCCATATCAAGTCATCAGTGTTGTATCATGGAGCTAATTGCTGAAATTGCAACACCGATCGAACTGATTGGCCTTCATTGGGATTGAAGGGTCGTTTGTTCGAATTTCCCATTGACGGCTAAATTATTCTGATTGCCAAAAATTATTTCAGTTGAAAATGTATGTATCATGTGTTAAGTTCTAGGTTATTATGCGAAATTTGTTGATGACAGTCTCTCAATAGAAGCATGACAACAGACCTTAAACATCTGAATATATTCGTCATATATGCACTGTTCGAAGTGGCATGTCTTCTTCGTGATATCATCACATATCAGTCATTCTGTATATATTCCAATTATTCTTATCTGACCAAGGAAGCGGAAAGGCATCCACCTGATTGTTTTGATCAGAAAATACTCCGCGCTAAAGACCCGGTCACACTGTCAAGAATTGGGTAGGCGAATCACCGCGGGCTGGAAAATCGTGGCAATTCTTGGCAATTCGTACAGGCATCTTGCGGGTTTCGTCGCAGATCGTGACCGTTCTTGCCTATTCAAAGGGGGAGTACGAAAGTTTTGAAATGTTCAAAACATTCGCCGGCCAAGTACGATTAAATGGTATACGTATGGCATTCTTGGCACCATCCTTCTGCGTTCTCGCGTGCATTCTCCTCCTATCGTGTATATTCGTGGGTAGTCGTAGGAGTTCTTTCGGTCACAAATCAGCAAGAATGCCGTACGCATTATACGATTGTTGGACGCATTGTACGCTTCTTGTACGATCATACTACGATACTGAGAAGAATTCATTCCGCATACAAGGAAAACATTGGAGGATCTTCAAGAATATTTATACTGATATGAAAAGTTGTGTGTCCTATAACGGTACCCTGTCGCTCGCGAATCTCGTACGATTGCATAGGATTGCTCCACGATCTCTCGAGAAGACCATCGTATGTTGTACATTTCATAGAAGATGGATCATATATATAGGTTCGCGTGGCCTCCTGGGGGTCGTGTCACAGCGTAACAGGTTCGTACTGCATTCGTACTCACATCGTACTGCATACGTACTTATTCGTAGCAGATTATTGAGCATTCGTAGTGGGTTCGCGGCCTGTCGTGTTGATGCGTAGGGCGTTCTTCATTGAATCGTACTGCATGCGTACTCAATCTTGATGAGTCTTCTTAAATGCTTATGGCTGTCGTACAAGGAACCTACGGCATGCGTAAGGGATTTGTAGGACTGTTTCAAAGAGGCCCTCTACAGGCGAATTGACACGAATCGACAAGATTAAAATAGTCGTGGTCATTGGCCAGCATTCTCCACCCAATTCTTGACAGTGTGACTGGCGCTTAAATGTTTGTTGGTTCCGGAGCTCGACTATTCCGTGTTCTGATTCATTCTATTCGTATAGTCCCAGTCATATATGGGTATGGCGATGACTGAATTATCTGTAGCAGCCTGTACGGTGCGTTCCCCTGTTTATATTCTTGACATGGGAAATTAAATTTGCGGGCTTTCCCAGTTTTCTAGGTAACCAAAATCCCCCTCATAACAGGTTCCGAATTATCGTGTCTCTTTGTCGAGAGGTTCTGATGTGACTAGGGTCAAATTGCAACATACAGTTTCTTTGAATATGATATTGAGGTGTGCAATCACCTTGCCATTGGATATTCTTATATCGGTGCCAGATAGCATTGATGTTTTGAAATGGACTGGTACATATTCCTACTGGGTAAAGTTTATATGTTTGTTAGTACATGTATGTTTCCTGCACTGTACAGTCTGCACTATAGTCGGTGACAAAAGTTTCATTCGAGCTAGCGTTAATTATTTCACCGGTGTCAAGCCAACTTTAAATAAAATATCTGAGATTACATGTATCCGATCTTATCTTCAAATTTACAAAATTCAATATTTCAAAATATGAAATTTTGTAAATGTAGCTGTATGAGCTACGAATAAGGTTTTGCCTCTTTTACACAGACTACCGTAACCAATCCTTGAAATGGTTCAGTGCTGGATCTAATAGCGGGGAGATTGAGATCCGTAGTACGACAGCCAGTCTGTGTTGCGTGAGCGATGTCGACGGTAAACGTAATGACACTATTGTCGACCCAGACATTTCCATTTGGTCAGCATACGACAGCATACTTCGAACACTAGTGGACAGACTGGAATGGCGCTCCATTATCCTGATCAGTGATGAGTACACCGGTATGTGTTTGTTTTGGGGCAATAAAATGGATATTTGGTAGGATTCATAATATATATGTACTTCTTTGAACAGGTTTCATAATATAGCTGTACTTCTTTGAGGTGACATATTGGAGTATAATTTGATAGTCAAACGTAGTTTAGTTAATCCTACCAGGTCTGTGCTTTATGAAATCTGTTCAGGCCTTAGGATCATTTTTGTTTACCCTTGAGCCACACTTTACCCCTGGGTCAAGCTTCACCAGCAAATGTGCCTAAATCTAAGACGGCCATTGGTAACGCCAAATTATACGTCATTTCCCCAGAAGGCATTCTCGTCGATTTTTCGGTCACATGTTTCGTTTATTTTTATTTACATAATTACGCTGTTTGTTTTGAATGTTTTAAATAGTTTTTGGCCACTTTCTTTCTCACATATCGTTCACCCATGATATTCGACCAGTATTCATGTAAAATCATGACACCCCGTATAGAATTAATGAGACAAGAGTAGTATGGTAAAAATAAGGGTTGATTATCCGTGACTGTTGTTCATCATACTGGGGTCATTTTAAGCCTATTTGCATAACTGGGCAAAGGATTTATGGATGGAAAAGTTCAAAATGGCGGCCATATGCGGTACCTTTTTCTTCAAAATTCCTGCTTTTTTCGAGGAAAATTGGGCAAAACATATTTTGTTTCACATCAGATTATTATTTACTCATTTAGCATGCAGCTTTTTGCGAACAAAACACATAAATGAAGAATTCGAAAAATCTAACGGCGGCCATCTTGGATTTCAGTCCCCTAGCTCAAGCGATAAGAAAAATATTTAAGGTTACTGTATCGGGTCCCAGTTGCGTACGTGTATGTATCATAATTTTGCTTAATTACGGGGCAGTGCCTTTATGTGTCCATACAAACTATACATTTTCTTAAAGCCCTTGATTCAAGGAATTTAGATAAATAAATAACTTTCTCGAATTTATTACAAGAATCGATTTAAAGATAAATGATGATATTTAGAAAAGTATATTCCTCAAAATCACGCGCTAATAACTCTCTCAGTTTTCATCAAACAAACTTGCTTTTTTGGAATAATAAACTTTTGCCATTTGAATAAAAATGGGTTGCCTCAGTTTTTTTAGTTAGGGCCTAGAAGTTATTTTATCGTTGTGCAAAGATGAAAGATTGAAAAAATCTACAAAAACTCGACCCCTCTCCACTAAATCATAATTTATTCATGAACAGGGCCAAACTTTGGCAACCTTTTGAAGATCTGCATGATTGGAATATTGTGTCCAAAGTTCATGTTTGTACATCAAATAACAAGAGAGAAATTAGAATGGGGAAAACCATTTTTTGTCGAAAAACTAAACAGAGAAAACTCCCAAAAACCAATCAGCACTACTGCACCACGAATGGCTTGAGTTTTAAAAAGTCATGTTTATTTACTACAATGCACTAACTTTCATAATTTCTTATTCCCCCAACTTGTAGGTTTGACTGTGTACTCTGGTATAAGAGAGAGAAAAAAAATGAGATTTTGAAGCGTCGACCCAATACAGTAATCTTAAGTGGGGGGAGGGGCATGGACAGGTCCCAAGTCGCTCAGACCAGATAGGGATGATTCTTCGGATCACGTTTCACATGTATGCTCCACATTCTCTTAATTATTCAAGAATACGTATTATGACGAATAGCGTTTCATTCAAAACGTTTTGTGAATTCCAGATATAATTGTGGATAATATTGGAGAAGTTATGGCAGAAACACAAGGAACGTACATACACTACGTAATTACTGCGGCTACATCAGAGGAAGAAATCAAACACTGGATCAATGAGACATACCATAAGCACAAACTCTCACGACTGCATTATATTGTCGTCTGTAACGACAGTAATATGGAACGTGTGGTTAAACTGGTAAGAAATTTCTAATGTCATCAATGTCACTTAATTTAATATTAAACTGAAACCTCTATATATATATATATAAAATACTTAGTACGGCACTCGAAAATCAGACTGATCATTTCTTTACCTCAAGTTTCCCTACCAGTTTTGTTATATAGGCACCAGGTCCCATAACCAATATTATGTCGTCAGCCACAAAGGAATATCCGAAAACATATCATATATATTGTTTATGGTAGTCCTTTATTATCTGGATATTTGTAACTTCATTCACATATACACAAGATATCTATTATTCGTTGTTGTCTGCTTCAGGCCGAAAGATTCGACGACCTAGACAAAGGAACGACGGCTTTGTTCTATTTTTCTCAATGGCTATTCATCACTCAGAAACACGGCACAGATATCCTCACTGCGCATTTGGGAGAGTTAAATCACGTGGTAGTATTGGCACTTCCTGATATCGGTAGATGGCCACCAAAATATCAGGTACCTCAAGTTTGAGCAACACAGCCAAAACTGATAATATTAGGGAGATATTTAGGCAACATTCCGTGAATAATTGCCACGATTAGCAAATGCAATGACTGATTCTCGATATAACTGCGTGGCTGTCGGCATAAATTTGTGATTCCTACATTTTCTCTCAAGCCTGTGCTTACAGCATAGGAAATATTTTTCAATCAATGATAACTGAACTAGTTTCGACCTGAAGTTACCAAACTTTTCATAAATCTAAGCATAGTCCTGTTTGGAATAGTAGGATAATTTGACGTGTATCTACCATATTTACATCAGTTATCAATAGTTAATCATCTGTCCCATGCTGTTGGCAAAGGCGAGACAGAAAATGCACGAATCGCAATTGTACGTCGGGAGTCACGCGACAATGAACCTGCCGCTGCGCGGCGGGAAATCTTTTATCTAAGAATCAACGTTTGTTGAATCAGACATTGCAGAAGATTCAAACTTAACGGTACATGTTAAACTTATATTTCAACACTGTGGATGAATTCAATCGTGTCAGTGTATCCAGTTGATACATGTATATTTCAATACTACACATTTCCTAGTTGAAGGAAGTACATTAGCATTACCGATTCACCAGTCTGGGCTGGCATTCTGTGTCTTTGAGGACAGTCTGAAATATTTAATACCTAACAAAGCTTGAACTAAACATTGTGATGCTTAAATGTACTTTTCATGTTACACTGAGGTCGATATATGCCCCTGGTACATTTGTAAGTTAACGATATATATATTTGAGATGATGGAAACTGAATCCTCTATGAACATTAAATAAATGATATGCCATGTCAATGAACAGTTTGAATTGTTTAATCAATTTCTAAATTGCAAAGCAACTTTTGCCACTTTGAACCAGGCATAATGTGATGTACAAATCTCTATCATCAGAAGCCTTGTTGCTTCTGATGAGTGTAAATAATCGCTAAAGTTTGCCTGTATCTATTTACAGGGCATTCCATACCCTATCTGCACTGACCCAAACAAATGTTTCACAGTCGGGACGTGCCGGTCAGAAGATGTTGCAGTTTGGACAGTCCTATACAAACACGAAGGAAAGCTATTCGACTGCATTGGACGATGGAAAGACGGTCATCTGAAGCTGTCTGACGATATTTTCCCGAACAGAAAATTTGGCTTTAACAACAGAAGTCTCCGCGTTGGGACGAACATGGTAAGTAGTGTTCAGATTTACTGTTGGACACGAGTGTCATTCGGATTCAATTTATTATCATCGCTATGCTGGAAGTATGATGAACTTGTATTTATGGTGGCTGATATCTGCCATGTCGTATCATCGTACTATCGCCCTATTTTTACTGGCGCGATGGTACGATGGTACGATGGTACGATGCGATGGCACGATGCGATGGTACGATAGCACGATGCGATGGTACGATGGTACGATGGCACGATGCGATGATACGATGGCACGATGCGATGGTACGCAAAAATTCTTCCATCGTACCATCATGCCATCGCATCGTACCATCGTACCATCGCGCCAGTAAAGCTCGGGCGATAGTACGATGATACGACATGGCAGATATCAGCCACCATATGTATTAGTAGCATAAATATTGCTTGGCGTAA
>JAVTVY010039140.1:0-17369 GCA_036873755.1 Hanleya hanleyi | reverse complement strand
TGCAGTTTTCAACAGCCCATTCTTCTGTTTGGGTTGTATATGCCTATAATTCTGCTTGACCGGTAACTGCCAATTTTTAGCCCTTCTCTTTCTCCTCCTTTCGTTATTGAGTTGACTGCGAAACAGCGTCACGGTAGGCGAGGCAGGGAAGGCGGAAGAGGGGGTAGCGGAGGGCAATGCGCTCCCCCCTCCCCAATATTCCAGCGGAAAAAAAGAAGAAAACAAAAACGAACAAACACGACACAAAAAAAACAAGGCAGCGGAAAAACCGCTAGACTAAAGCAAAAGCAGAAATAAACCTATACGGTATTATATCTATATATTGAATGCAGATTTTACTTTCCAATAAGCATCATCCTTGCTCAGTCACATTCAAAATCTGGCTCTGTGATCGGCTCTCCAACAAATATAAAATATCTGTGTTCTTGACATGGTCAAAGCTTAATATACCTTTCGATTGAAATTATTCCTACGAAGTAGGCTACAGATTGCAACTTGTCCGGTAATGAGTCAGTCAGTCAGTCAGTCCATCCGAATACTTTCGTCGGCAAAGTAAGGAGGATCGTTGACATTAGAACCTTGATTTTTGGCATGAAGGTGCATTAGGGGACTGTTACCAACACGTTCTGACCTGACATACTTTTGATGAAAATTTCTGGTGATTTTTTATGAAAATCACTGCTGATTCTGACTTGAGCAGTGCCCATCTTAATATAGGCAGGATTTCAGCTGGGGTGGAGATTTCCAAGAACTCAGTTCGCGTCGGAGTCCTAATGCCTACCCTACTTCGTAGGTCCTGTGACGTTCATGTATATAGTTAATATTTAAATTATATATACCGGTACTTCCGAAAATCATCATTTGTTTGACGGCGAATATTTAAAATAAAACTTGTGAGAAACACCAAAACAGGCACAACAAATAGAGCTTTACTTCCTCGTTGAATGTTGAATAATGGCGTCCAACTCAGCCTCGTTTTTTAACGAACATGCGCAATGACTTTTCATCACATAGCTCCATCGCATAGATCCATCGCATAGCCCCATCGCATAGCTCTATCCATAGCTCCATCGCTTAGCTCCATCGCATAGCCCCATCACATAGCTCCATCGCATAGCTCCATCGCTTCATCGCTCCATCGCATAGCTTCATCGCTCCATCGCTCCATCGCATAGCTCCATCGCATAGCCCCATCGCATAGCTCCATCGCTCCATCGCATAGCTCCATCGCGCATCGCAGAGCTCCATCGCATAGCCTCATCGCGCATCGCATAGCGCGACTTTTTATCGCATAGCTCCATCGCTCCATCGCATAGCTCCATCGCGCATCGCATAGCTCCATCGTTCCATCGCATAGCTCCATCGCTCCATCGCGTTAAATTAGAAATGAAAGACGCGATGGCCCCTCTCGGCCATCATAGCTAACACACCGCACATAGCTACCGCAATTTGTACGATCTGCATTATCTACATGAGTAAACGTGCGTAGGCCAAATAAACGATGACAAATATTCCGGTGTGGAGTTACTGATGGCTTTCGTGAGAATACAATAATTATCATTCTTCGAAGGCTGACGTGGTTGATAGCATGCATGTTAATATAAAATTATTCATGTCATAGTCATGGTATATAATCTAGATGACACAGATTGTATAATAGTCAGCAATTTTCTGTAATTTGGCCAAATTGGAGAACACTGATGGTCAAATCAGTCATCATCTGAAATCATCCACGAACATATAAACTAATTAGCATCTAATCATCTGTTCCTTGTACCAGTGACGAACCGATTTCGAAGAATTACATAACTGCAGTAGCTTATATTATTCGTTTGAAATAATTGCCGTAGCCTATACACAATCGTTTTCAAATATACAATTTCTGGTAGATATCTCGTACGGTATATTTGTAGAGTTTCACAAATAAGGAAATTGTATGTAGAAATCTTTGTCCTTGCGATGTTACGGGTCGTCTATGTCGATAATTTATTCAAGTCGGAAATCATAAGTAAAACCTAGTCCTCATACTTCGATCTTTAAAAACACGTTGAAACTGTTCAGCAGGCTTTGCGATATTGAGGGACCACCATGTCGATATTTTGGCCGGCTTCTACAATAATACAATTCAATATAATCCCAAGAAGCCCACTGCTGATTGTTCCATATCTCTTAATCTCAAATGTGCTACCATACCTGTCTGCTGATTGGCGGGTATTCCTTTGGGATACAAACAAATCTAACAATTTGCAATCGTTAGAAAAAGATCCGAACACGGATTCAAGATAAATCATTTATTTATATCGCACTGCATGTACAAGGAAACATTAACATACAGATAAAATACAATTCTCAAGTTCACACACCACTCTTGTTAGAGTTACGAGAGACAACATACAAAGGTAAAACGTTATATATATTCACCTATACACAATACTCCGTCGTCTTTCTAAAATAGCAAAGCAGGTTTTGGCACTTGTACGGCCAAGTTCTACCTAGGCGGCATAATGTCAATATTTGACAAGGTGGATATGTCATCACCTAAGAGTGCAAACATTTCACAACGGATATCATATCGTATGTCGTCATAAGCGAGACATTCCAGTAATACATGTATGTGGTCCTCAACAGAATTTTCACATATTAGATATATAATTTCTTTCAAGGATTTCTAAATTCGCATACCGACCCGTTTCCAGTCTTATACGAGGAACCACAGGCCTAAACTTCGCCATAGCACTTCTGTGGTCGTTTGACCTTTCTTATGTCAAACAACCACATAAGGCTATGGCAAAGATTTGTTATATAGGGCTTCCGCTGAAATTTCAATATGTTCCAAGCTTACCAGTATCTTTACTTAATTTTTTTCCCACTTATCAATAAAAACAGTCATTAATTCTATTGTTCTCATTACATACTGTACTGTAGATGTATGTTACCGAACTGGGAACAATGTATTCCCCTCAGCATATTTAATGTCCAAAACTTCCAGTTTTTACAACAGGGTCTCGCTTTATTATAGGCACCTTCGAATATCTTCCAATTGATATGTGAGTGATTCATACCAGTATTTCTGACCCAGTGGTCCATGACCATTTTCCAGCATCTTGCATACATAGGGTCCCAGCTCATATCCCATTCACTCCAGCGTTAGGGGCATAGCTGCCCAACCCAAGAAGACATCTTTCAGATCGATGTTGGACGACATTTATTTGGATTTAGTGATTGCTACATTAACTTCATCAAACCCTATCTCATCATCTAATACTTCGCATTTATCAGCCTTACTATTTATGTTAACAATTAACCGATTAAAACATAATAGAAATCTAGTTTCCATTTATTTAACATCACATCAAAGATGCAACGCCTAAACACTCATATTTTACTTCGAAAATATTTAATTTATTTAGCACTCCATTTATAAAAATATATGAGCCATATCTTGGCACAGAAAGAAAACACTTCTTTATAATATACACACTTAATATACATGTATACCATTAATCTAAAGTGTAACAGGTGTATCAAGCAGCTGTATTTTTCACAGGCTATGGATCTAACGTTCTAAAAGTTGAACTACATTCAGTTTTACGAGAGACAACATACAAAGGTAAAAAAATATAACTCACATACACACACACCCCCACACACACACACACACACACACAATATATGTTCTTCGCATAGATATATGGAATACAAAAAGAACAAATGGATATAAAAATTTTTTTTTGGTAAACTACCAAAGAAAAATATAAATACTATAATCGCGACGTATGATGTTCAACGTGTCAAAGTTACATTAAGGCAAGATTCAAGATTCCAAGCGAAAACTATTCGGATATCCAATCATTTTTGGCGAAGGAAGTTCCAATAAATGAACTCAACTGATTTATTTGAATGTGAATGGAGAGGTTTATGAAAATTAAATTGTTTGTTTTCAATTTTCTTTCAGAGGTTCGTCTAAAATATTTCAGATTTTCAGAATGTTACAATATACTTTCTAAACCATTAAAAAATGTCGTATATTTCTTATTTTCGTCCTGAAAATAAGTTTACGCTAGTTCACAAATTTGTAAAAAAAAACGAACAATGGGATCCCTTCAACAAAAAGCAATATTAACATGAAACATAACAAGCAAAAAAATACGACACAATTATTTAATTATATGTATTTACAGTGTTGTATCAACAAAGGAAACTGTTCCATACTGCTAGAAATGTCAACAGAAAACTTAAGACATTACAAACAGCCAGACGTTTGCGAGAAGCCAGCCGCAATTATAAGAAAACTGTTAGAAAATACTATAAAAAATACAAAGAAGAAAATGCAGACAAATTGAGAGCTATGAATGAAAACGACCCAAAATCTTATTGGAAGTTGATAAATGGACTGCAATCTAAACATAATGGAAGCAAAATTGACTTAGATGAATTCACACAACATTTTGAAAATCTCAATAAAATCCCCGATAGCACATTGAACGAAAACGAGTTGAATTATGACGATACCTTGGAAGAGAATGATGAAATAAACGGTCCTATTACAGCGCTTGAAATTAAAACTGCAATCAATGACTTGAAATATAACAAAGCTGCAGGCATCGATAAAGTTTGTAACGAATACATAAAGAGTACTTCTGATTGCATGATTCCCTTGTATTGTAAGTTATTCAATGTTGTATTAGACAGCGACATCGTCCCTGAATCCTGGTTAATTGGCGTAATTAGACCCATATATAAAAACAAAGGAGACGTAAAGGACCCTGAAAACTATAGGGAAATAACTCTATTGAGCTGCGTGGGTAAACTGTTTACAGCAATTATAAATAAAAGATTAAATAAGTACGCCAATGGAGTTGACCTTTTAAGTGAGGCACAAACCGGCTTTAGGAAATAATACTCAACTCTGGATAATATGTTTGTATTATCTACTCTTATAGATATGTTTACGAATGCGAGAAAGAAACTGTACTGTACATTTATTGATTTCAAAAATGCATTTGATACTGTATGGAGGAATGGTTTATGGTACAAGTTATATCAAAGTCGTATCAATGGAAAATGTCTACAAGTGATAAAAAATATGTATAGTAGTATTAAATCATGTGTTTCTGTTGGCGATGAGAAAGGTGACTTTTTTGCCTGTAACTTAGGTGTAAGACAAGGGGAAAACCTCTCGCCGTTCTTATTTTCTATTTATCTGGATGATCTAGAAGATTTTATGCCAAAAACAACGCTGATGGTTTATCATATGTATCCGACAGTCTAGCAGATGAACTGGGCGTTTATGTGAAATTGTTTGTACTTTTGTATGCGGATGATACAGTGTTGCTGGCAGAGACTGAAGAATCATTCCAAAGCAGTTTAGATATATTTATGAGGTATTGTAATAGATGGAGATTGAATGTTAATATTGATAAAACAAAATGCATGATCTTTGCGAAACGTAAACCAAGACGACCTCCCGAATTCTTCATTGGTGGAAACATACTGGAAATAGTTTCTGAATATTGCTTTTTCGGAATCGTCTTCTCTTCCACCGGAAATTTTATGAAGGCTAAAAGGAGAATAGTAGAACAAGCTGCGAAAGCGGTTTTCTCTCTGAGGCGAAAAATAGAATATGTCTCACTGCCTCTAGACTGCCAAACTAAATTGTTCGAAAAAGTGATTCAACCAATCCTATTGTACGGATGCGAAATCTGGGGTACGGCAAACTGGATGTTATAGAGAGAGTGCAACTGCAATTCTGCAAGTCTATATTATCTTTGAAGAGTTCGACTCCAAATTATATGATTTATGGAGAACTGGGTATATTCCCACTGTACATAAAAGTTCAAATGCGAATGGTATCTTTCTAGCTAAGTCTTATACAGGGTAGAGCTAGCAAAATATCGCATGTCTTATATCGATTATGTTACCATAACAGACTAGATTTTGAACCCATCTGGATGAAAAACATAAGGATTATACTTGAATCGTCAGGATTCAATTATGTTTGGGAATGCCAAGGGAATATCGACAAAAACCTTTTTATGAAAAAATTAGAACGGAGACTAAAAGATCAGTTTTTGCAAAAATGGCAGAGGGATATATTAGAATCATCCAAGGGGAAATTTTTACCAAATTGTCAAGACAGATTTTACATTTGAGCACTATCTTAAGACACTTCCAAAAAGATCTAGAATTACTATCTCTAAATTCAGGACCTCAAATCACCACCTACCAATCGAAACAGGGAGATGGCATAACATACCAGTATCAGATCGAAATTGCTCTCTTTGTAATATGAATATAGTTGGGGATGAGTATCATTTCATGGTTCAGTGCAATGCGCTGAGTGCATACAGGAAATTGTACACACCTAGTTTTATTTCTGTAAGACCCAGCGCTTTCAAACTACGCCTACTCTTCCAGTCGAAGAATAAATCTAAACTGGCAAAACCTTGTAAATTTATTCAAATAGGATTGTCTCTTTTATAGTTCGTGGAAATAGTATTATAGTATTATATGAAACTCCGAGTCTCTGTTGAATGATTAAAAAAAATATATATATATTTATTGGATTTAAATATATCCACAATTTACTTTATATGAAGCAACCAATGTGAAAATAGTATGAATGTTTATGGCATCAGATACAATCATTGTACCGTACCATCTTGTCCCAAATGCTGTATTATATCCCTCACATGCCACCCCGGTGGCCTTGGGCGTAATAAAGTTGACTTGACTTGATTCGAAATGCATTACCTTATGGCACATAACACAGTTTAAAAGGTAGTTATTTTTTAACGGAGAAAAGGTGGAAGAATGACAAGGGAGTGAATGAGAAGCGAATTTCTTCAATTCATCTCCGGTAGTTTGTTTAAACTAAGCTTGTTAACGCGATTGTAAATCAGCTGAAGTATTGTTGAAAAGTTTGAAGAGTTAATTACTTGGTCAGTTAATCGTCATATGTAAGCTGAACCCGTGGACCACCTGCAGACTTTGACAACATGGGATGTCCAATCCGGTCTTAAGTGTGTAATCTCTAGATGTCCTAATCTAGATGCTTAATTTTCGATATAAATAAATCTGATTTCATCACTTTTTCACCGATCTGTAAAGTTGATGTAAAGATAATGTATATCTAAATCGGTCAAAGAATAAATTTCGATTTTTGGAAGCCTGTTGGGGATATTTGAAACTTTAGACAATATCACAAAATATGTACAGTTAATTGAAAAATGTGATTTTACAGGATGAAGTTAGTGCGGGGAGAGAGAGAGAGATTGAAATCTAAAGACGCATTCAGCATCATTTCAGCTAGCTTAGCGACCACAAATATTGAACTCTACCTTAAGACGTTAACACGCCACCAAAAACCTAACAATAAAAACTAAAACGTACTAAAGAACTGGTATTTACATTAAAATTGATTAAACAAGCCAAGAGCTTTCAACTAATTTAAAATCAAATCCTCTCTCACTCGAATGAAAAGATCCACCAAACTAGCTGCTCGATAACAAGACGCTCTTTCAATCATCGCATCGCATGTAATACACATCGTGTCCTCTTCCTCTTTTAGAAAATATTCACAAATCAGTGGTTAATGAAAGATTCTGTCTGACTATAGTATGACTAAACGGTTTCTGTCTGCTATTGAGCATATTTTCTATTTAGTTTAAACTCACGAAATTTATTGTCGTAGTGCGGAAATTCCAAACGTGTAGCTTTTGTGTAAATCAACAAAAGTCACGTTCGCATAAAAGGTCCAGTCTTAGGATCCTAGGCGTCAGATTCGATTTTATTCAATATTCAGCCGTCGTCTACAAAATAATCAAAAGTCAATTTTCATACGATAGTTAGCACCAATTTCAAATATGCACGAAATGAAAATTTGAAAAAAGATGCTTTACTACAAGAGAGAAGCGGTCAACAGTTTTCAATGATGACAGCAAGACATCATGTTCTTTAAATAAAATCCTTCTCACTGAGCTGCATTATTTATCCAAATGAATTTTGAAATCGCTTTCCAGAGAATGATGTATCGCAGTCACGATTTGATTGTGCTTGTTCATTTGAGCACAATGGGGATGTAAAACACATGAAGTCCAAATGGACAATAAATACAAATTAGATACGATTTAGGAAAAGTAGCACTAGAGATCTTATGCTCTACGATCGTATTTTGCAATCAGTGTATGATCTTTAGCAGAGAATTTGAGAAAATTTGAATGTAGACATTTGTTGATATAAAATAGGACGCTGCATATCAATTATGATACATGCAAGATACTAGCAGTTTCTAAGTTTATGGTGTAGGTTACATTGTTCAGTGAGGTTTATTTCTCATCGTCAGCGGATTCATCGTGCCATGTACTGTCCGTGCAAACAGAACTCCCATTCCGAACACCTACGGCGCAATCCATGCAATACAAGGATGAGCAGGTCATGGTACGCGGCAGTCTCCGTCGTATGGCTTAATGCCGTGGACTCATACACATTTTAGCAGTGGCATGAAAGTCGATACAGGCATATTCATTGGGTGGATTTTCTCGCCAAATAACCGCTCTGTTGATGGGTTTATCCCCGAAAATCAGGTCAGCGTAATGACCCTCTATGGCCTACAATGTAAAATATATAATATGGTAATTGCACTACCTCAGTATTAAACGATTGCATATGTGTATGGTAGTGTTACATCAATACTGGAGTAAACACCATTTTACCCCGAGTATAATTTCCTCAACTTGAGTTGTAACTTAGGTGTATTTTTGTCGGTAACTTGGGGCTGATCATGAATTTGCTCTGGGGCAATAGACCATAGCATCAGTTCATGTTATCGTTACCTCACGCGTAATGAAGAGCAAATGCACATTGTTTGAAACAGTTAAGCGTTTTCTCGACTAAAACTTGCAATGCACATACCCCATTTTATTTTCATTCACAGCGTCTCAAATTCAACTTCCTCTTCGCTGAGTTTCTCTTCAGAAGCTCACGAAACCATCATTTTTTTTCGGCCCGCGTGCAGACTAGGACTTTGTTAGTTTATTGAAATAAGACGTTATCGAGCCAAACCGACGACCATTAAATTTCATCGGAGCCGTAAAAGCGCCATGTGTAAACGTCATTCTCAAGATATTTAAACAGCAATTAAAAATACAACCGCGAGCGCCGATACAGTGATTCCAAAGTCGGGCTATGAACTCAATAGTTTTCCAGTTACGGCCCTCTATCTGCAAAAACTTTGATGTCCATAACTCAAGAAACAAGATCAAGGTCAGGTTGAAAATTCAATACTGCACGCTGCAATACCCCACTCCGCGATTGAATGACAGACTAGAGAATTGTTTCGTTTAGCCTGTGACAATGAAGCTACCCATTTGACAAGTTTTTGGAAAGCTTGACACATGATATTGTGTCAGTGAAATGCTGGGACATTTCACATTTTTCTAAAATTCTCTCTTGGTACCTACTTTACAGCAGATAGTGGAGTGAAACTACGAACGATGGCTCAATTTGTCTATTTTATGCCTGTTCATACATATTCGAACAATGTCAGTTGCTTCATTCGCAGAAATGATAAAAAATCTCAAACCTGGGGCTTCAAAGCATCGTTGTCATCAGGTCCGTTTTTGCGTTCACCTACATGTACAGGAATATGAGAGAGAGAAATGACCGGAAATTAAAGATAACATATACAGCATGTACATTGGACATTTTTAAATTTGGTATCTGGATATTGGGCTATATCAGTTTCATGCAATGATCTCGTCAGATGTAATATATCTCGTTTATCTCATAAAACTCGAGATATAATTAGGGTCATTTTCAGTCAGATTATATTATAATCGTCTAGTCCGTCATTCACAGAAAAGAATTTCCGCGTCCATAACCCGAAGACCTATTCCATATAAAAGCATTAACACAACATTTAAAAAACCCCAGTATACATAAACATAGGCTAGATTCCTGCAAGAGAGAAGCGGTCAACAGTTTTCAATGATGCCGGCAAAACCTGATGTTTAAAAAATATCAAATCCGTATCGCTTAATTCTATAGAGAATGGGTCCGTGTAACCTTGCACAGTTCAATTTTCGTTTTTCGTTTTTGGTTTCTCAAAATCAAAAATTGAAATTTGACCATCAATTTTCAATTTTCGTTTTTTGTTTCTGTAATCTCAAAATCAAAAATTGAAATTTGACTGTCAATTTTCAATTTTCGTTTTTTGTTTCTGTAATCTCAAAATCAAAAATTGAAATTTGACCATCAATTTTCAATTTTCGTTTTTTGTTTTTGTGTTCTCAAATCAAAAATTGAAAATTGACTGTCAATTTTCAATTTTTGATTCTGGGATTACAAAAACAAAAAACGAAAATTGATATTTGACAGTCAATTTTCAATTTTCGTTTTTCGTTTTGCTTCACGCAAAAATGAAAATCAAATATTGAAAATTGCCCCCACTTGTCCGTTTTTCGTTTTTTTTTTTTTTTTTTGATTTTAACTTTGACGTATCAATGTTAAGTTCGTATGTGGACGGGTTATGATGTCACTTCCAGTACGAGGAGTAGAATAGAAAACGCAAATCATGTCGTATAAGAGGTGTGGAGCGTGAGAGGCATGTGGCCACCCAGGCCACCCTCGGGAGCCAGTGTATTGATATATTTGTTACTGTATCTATACAATGCCTTAGTTAGTTGCACACGGTAGTTCTGGATAAAAAAAAAAGATCAAGGGGTATCCTCTAAATCAAACCAATTATTGAACAGGTTCAGCTAGCTCATTACGCCAATCCACTAGCTGGACGCTTTGAGATGTGACATCGCTGGCATAACTTTGATGTCAGGCTGAAATCGACATCGAGAGTCAAGGCAAGAACCGCCGGTTTGGGATACCGACATGCTAATTCAAAATAACCTCGGGGGATGAAATGTTTGAGATTGCGGCAACGACTCAAGAACTCACTCGAACCACCAAAAATGTCCAGGTAAACTCTGTGCGGGGATTCACGATTTACCTGGACTTGTGAAGATGCACCAGACAGGTCTGGATATGTGGCATCCCGCTGTTCTCATTGGTTATTGGCACTGAAGCCTGAGCCAATCAGGACGTAGTCTTAGATTTTCTCATTTCTAAAAATAGATGTTTAGAGCGCTATAAAAGCGAACAGCATTCGTGCATACAACCGCTATTTGTTATTGATTTGAAATATATAGTATTTATAAAGATATCAACAAAGATTTAATACCAATAAGAGTAAGCATCGCGGTAATGGCCGCGAAATCCGTACATGGCAAGCGGCCCGTAAACTACCATTTCAAACAAGCACACAATCGCCACGTTTGATGTCAGACGTCTGAATGATTCAACGCTTCAGGTCCAATCTTCATTCTCTATTTGTGGGACCTGGATCGTTGGAGCGTTCAGATGCACTTCAACATTCAGCGTCAAAAACGCTTCAACGCTTTAAGTGCGGGTGTCAAACGCTTCAACGCATCGACGCGGGAAGTTCCTTTGGGGGTTATGATTAGGGTACCAACGTATTTATTATACTGCCCTACTTTAATGAAACTCCCATGTGTATCAACCCCGTTGTTCTCCATATAATGCTATAATGCATATAATACACCTGCTGCACGAATGCCTACTCGCTTCTGCACATGCGCAGTTGGCCCATTATATTCTAGCTCGAATGCCTGGCTCCAGGGATCTATAGTGTAGTGAAACTCCCACATCTTTCCCCTTACTGGTTTTCTATATTATGCTCCACACCTGCCTAAACAATCCAATTTGCGCTTTCCATACTACTTTGCGGACCGAAAGTGACACCTTAAGTCTTGCGCGTGCGCAGTTAACATTGACGAGTGAAAGTTAAAATCAAAAAACGAAAAACGGACATGTCGAGGCAATTTTCAATATTTGATTTTCCTTTTTGCGCGAAGTAAAACGAAAAACGAAAATTGAAAATTGACGGTCAAATTTCAATTTTTGATTTTGAGAAACCGAAAACGAAAAACGAAAATTGAAAATTGACGGTCAAATTTCAATTTTTGATTTTTAGAAACCAAAAACAAAAAAACGAAAATTGAATTGTGCAAGGTTACACGGACCAGAATGAAATATCTCAGTCACGCTTTGATTAACACTGTTCATATGAACGCATATTATATATTATAACGATATCATCCTGAAAGCTGTATATCTAACCAATATTATTCCTCTGTATAATGAGTGCTATGAAAAAAAATAGTTATACCAAAGATATACCAAGTTGGAATACATATGGATAGGCATTTCTATGCGCGCTTTGTGGGCTTCCATGCATGGCGTCACTCTAGTATCCTCTTTTGGAATTAAGCCATAATTAGGCTTCCTTCTTAATATATAATAATTATATAAACACAGGAGTTTGATAGAATATAGATTTGATGGCTATTATATTTAAATAGCTGTTAATATTTACTATAGACACATAATGATCCATTACAAACAACATTCATATTACTTACATTTTCCGATCACTCGATAGTGACAGAGAATTCCACAGACAAGGCAAGATAAAATGACCGCAATGATGGCCAGTACTACCGTTAGGACAAAATTGTTTCCACTTCCTGGAAGGAGGATTAGTATGGTACGTATGGTAAGTATACATATATATATATATACACGATAAAATGAGGCGACATATCGACATTTCGCAAAGCGATCGAAGTAAAGTATTTCGCGAAAATGTTCAACATTCAAAACGAGAAATGTGATAGAATAAATAACAGATAATAAAATAACAGAATCACAAAATAATGTGATGGAATGGATTTACAAAATGTGATCAAATAATTCAATCACACTGAATTAAATGATAGATATGGTAAATGACGTTAATCGTAGAATATATCAAAGGTTTATAAGCATTAGAAAGTCACACTAGAAATTTTGTCTATTTTTACCCATCGGTCAGGATTGACATTGGTGTACTGTAATCCATATATCTGTAGTCTGTCCATTACCATTATCTTGTATATGTCCACATTTATTATCATCGTATCTCGAGACCTATACTCCCAAAACTTTATAATAACAGACATACAGGTGGTTAGGAAACAGAAGCCTGTTAACCATCTGCGAAATTTCTGTTCAATCTCATTTATTTTGGGCCATCGAATTAACGTCAGTCGTATTGTACAGTTTATAATTTATGTTTTCTGACAGCTGTAACTCTATCCCAGATAGGATAGCTGTCAGCTTCTACTCTAACAATCCATACTGAAAATTGCATGTCTTGTGAAGGCGACCCATGCATTTCAAATACGCATTCTTCGTTGAAGGGGAATGGATAATCTGAACCTTTTTAATGATTAACCTATAACCTGTAATAGAGAATGCAGCTGCACTTCTGCCATAGGGATCATCCTATTCAACCTTGTCTACTTCTGTGCGGGCCTTGTCGGGCTATGAACACATATTTAAATAATAAACGTTTTCTATAACTATTAAATGAACATTTTGCGCTTGGCCAATCAACATCATCCGTTACAGAACTGAACAGGATTGGTTCAGGATAAAACGGCTAAACCGGACGTTTAATTGTATGCTCTTATCAAATAGTTGAGTAGCTAACTTCCTTTTTCTAATTGCGTTGTCCATATTGTTCATATGGAGATACACGCTTCCTGTGTTCATTAAAACCGATAGATTAAATGCGCATGCGAGCCACATTTACAGCCCAATGTAGTCAGAGGGTGTTACACCGACAGTTTATTTTATGCTTGCTTGTGCGTTTGTACATGCTACTGTCCGGGACATCGGAAGACTAAGAATTAATCATGAAAAACGGATTCTTGACAATCTCGAGTGTTTAGTGTTTTGGTTTTGTGAATTCTTGTCATTTAGGAACGAGAGGAATCCACACATTCTCACGAATATTTGCTTTACATATATAATGCGTCTGGAATCAAATCGATAATTTGCTGAAAGGTTACCTGTTCTGGGCCAGATGACAACGAAAGAAGTGTTATTCGACCCCTTCTGATTGATGACGACAACAGTGATAGTGCAGTTTCTAGAAGAGTCCACACGGACTGAAGGGACGAACAGAGTGGTAACATTGCCAGGAATGACAATTTTTTTCGATTTCATATTCAGGCTGAAAAGTTCCGGTTTCACATTGTATCTGTTCTCAAAATGTCCACAGTCTTCATGTAAATTCCAGAGGACATCATCAAATACTGGAAACGAATAAAACTGAATCGATATCTTGTAATCCTTTCCTGATTCGACGGCTTCATAACTATCTCGTTCCTTGAATATCGGCGTCACTGGATAAAAACCCCCCGAAAAGATCATTAAAACAAATTGATCAAACGAGAATTACATAACAGTATACTAGATAAATAATCTATTATGTGACTGATATTGCAGATTTGCCACTCAGGCATTACAGTTGTATTTAAAAAAACAACTGACTTCTATTAGGCATCCGAGGATTCTGGACACATTTACAATAAATAAACTCACCGAAAGGATTCATATATGTTCTGGAAGCAGTTTATTCACGGACTTGTTTACCTTTTCTAGTTTTCCTAAATTTGACTGGTGTGGCATCCAACATGTGAGACAGCACAGTATAAGGTGGCCCTCTATAGTTTCGTAGCAATGGCCCCGGTCTAATTTCATAATACGATAGACTGTCCGTGTTCTGATACATCATAATTGTTCTTTCCTTCTTAATAGCTTATATCTATAATACCATCCTGTTCAGCATGATCAACGCTGCAAACGAACACATACAGATCGATGACTGGCTTCGTCTGCATGGTGATCGGGGTAATGGAGTAAATATTGTCCTGCCTCAGTTATGCCCCTTGGATGTGCCTAAAAATCAGGACTCATTTACGAAGAGAAAACCTGACAAAAAACGAGCAGGTTGACCTCCACTTTTTTCGCCCTTTTAAGTTGGTACTGGACCTGGGAACATGGGGAAAATTTAACTGGAATCGCTCTTACAAATTTTTTGGAAAATTGAGCCGAATTTGATCATTTCTCCACATTCTAAGGGTTTGTTAAGGAAAAATGATGCAATATTGGATGGGAATTTTCGAGATTCATTTTTCTATAACATATCAGAGCTGTATCTTAAAATAATATTTTAAGCGCGCTCTTTCGGATAATATATACATATGAGTGATTTGGGTTACGACAATTGGCGGCCGAAAAGCGGACTCATGGTATATTCCGTGCAGAATGGAATAATCCCTGGAGTGCACCCTTAAAGGTATAATAGTGTAGTTTGTGCATTATCTCAACGTAGATTCCATTAGAGCGGAGACTTTTGACTGCCCAGTTGCATCCGAAGCGCTATTTTCGCAGTCAGGTGGAAAGAAGACCAGGAGTTCGATTAAAAGAATCCACAGTGTGTCCATTGGTATAACATTGAAGGTATTGCTTATTCTGTTCCACACAAAAGTTATCTCCCCTGGATTGAGATTTCGGTAGATATTATGGCACACCCAGGCCCTATCACAATGATATAAATTTGGCAGACCTATTTTCTTTACAACAGAACCCATTTACAGCCCAAAATGGATGGAAGGGGTTTTATGAATTATTTCTCAAGTTTATGAAACATTTCCTATGTTTATAGGAGACAATTTAGTGCAAATTACCAATATTTTGACTTGGTTACACATCTTATTTGCATTTTCCGCGCTTTTCTGGTATCACTGAAAAGCAGAAAAGCAACCACGGCCTTCATATTGCCGAATGAAGTACCATTATGAAGAGTTTTGCTATCGAAAATCCTGCTGGAGTTGGCAAAAGTGATCAAAACAAAGATGGGGTAGGGGAAAAGTTATCGGTCGGATATCCCACAATAATATGTATAACTTGCAAGTTTTGTATACCGCCATACTCGCAAACACTCTCAGATGACGATAAATGTGAGTAATTAATTTCGCAAAAAACATTCTGCCCCTTAAGGTGGCCCTCCATAGTTTCGTAGCAATGACCACGGTCTAATTGCATAATACGATAGACTGTCCGTGTTCTGCTACATCATAATGTCTTCTTGCCGTCTTAATAGCTGATATCTATAATGCCATCCTGTTCAGCATTATCAAAACTAAATAAATTTTGCCCTGCTTCAGTTACACCCTTTGGGTGTGAATAAAAATCAGAACTCATTTGCAGAGAGAAAATCTGACCAAAAAAAACGAGCAGGTTGACTCCCACTTTTTTCGCTTTTTACGATGGTACTGGATCGGGGAACATGGGGGAAGATTTTTCTTGAAATTGAGCTAAATTCGACCATTTTTCGACATTTTAAGGGATTTTCTAGGAAAAATGGAGCAATCTTGGATGGGGACTTTCGAGATTCATTTTTCTATAACATATCAGAGCTGTATCTCGAAATTCATTTTTCTATAACATATCAGAGCTGCAAGTGATTTGGGTGGAAGATTTTACGACAATTGGTGGCCGAAAAGCGGACCCATGGTCTATTCCTTGCAGAATGGAATAATCCCTGGAGTGCACTAAGCAGAACGCCAGGTTCAGCAACCCAAATATCAGTCTTTCACATAACGATATCATAACGGTACCAGTCTGGACCATCGTTGGATGCGTTTTCGCTTTGTTGCCGTTATGGTACCGTTATGGAAAGGCTCCGCCATGGTATTAATGTTTCAAAAGAGGCAACTTATCTTCTAATCCGGTATATTCGGTTTGAAGTCAATATTACAAAAAGTCATTTCAATAATGGCCACAATCTTAATTTTGGATGCACTTTACATTTCGCATACTTAAAACTTTGAAACTTACTTCAAACCTATTTTTCAAACCAGCCAACCCATCTTGTCATGTTGGATGCCACACCAATAGGTGGATCCACCCCCACCCCTTTCAGACTATTGTAAACCTCAGATTGCCCTGATCGGATACGATTAAATGACCTCAAATTGAACTTGCTGGATACAATAACCCCATGTAAGAATATTTTAGAAGTGTAACACTAGCCTCTCATGATATAATATTAAAATTTAGTATATCATTAGCTTCAATCTGATATCCAATTCGATATTTATATAGGAGTTCCGAATTCGGCATATTCATGAAGTAAAAGGGACTCTAAACGCTAAAAGCAGGAGAAGTCCTCATTTTTGCTGGTGCTAGATTATTAACATGAGCTTTGAGTCTTCGAAGTTTCGCTCAGTGACAAGCCACATTGTATAGTGTTCCAAAGACTATGAGTGTTGCTAAAACATCCTCAGTTTATTTAGCAGGGGGAAAGTAAACACATACATTGACATTAAACGGCCACTGTTATATGCCATACTCACACAGAACTGTAAGATTTACTGACTTTGAATCAGTTCCTTCGCTATTTC
>JAVTVY010039139.1:0-17134 GCA_036873755.1 Hanleya hanleyi | reverse complement strand
ACAAACGTTTGGGCAACACTCTACTGCCATTTGATGATGACGTGTGAATCATGTGTCCGAATACCCTACCCCAAAAGGCCGCCGGGCTGATGTGCGTCCGACGACATTCGACAACAACAACACGTCTGGTAAGATTGTTCACTGTGATGTTCCGTGGTTGTCTTTCATGTTACTCATTGAAGTTCAAAAAACAACCAAGTTTAATTAAACCTGTGACAGTCTGTGTTTGTTAAGTTGAAAAATGTAAAACCACCACCTGAACATGCTCGTTCGTTCTTGACATTTCCACAACAAATTCTGCTCAAAAGAGCACACTGTACAACTATGGCATGTGTGGCAACTTCACCAAGAAATTCAGAAAAGCAAAATTGTGATCCTTGATAAACTATTAATTTCAATAATTGTTTAATATCCAAAAGATTCATTTGTGTAAAAAATTATATCCGAAATATGGGCAAAAACGTCAAAATATTAATTTTATATTTGATTTTATTTGTTTGCATTTTATTTTCAGGTAGGCCTATATCGGTGTACTGATTGTGGAACTGATATTGGGGAATTTCGGAAGAACAGCATTAAGAGGCACACTGGACACCCCTGCCCAGGTTGGAGTTGTGACACAAGACATACTGTCGATCCGTAATTTTCAAAGAAGCAGCACTGTGCTGGAATTTACTGGAAAAAAACACGTTCACAAGGCATGGATCAATCCTTTCAGTGAACCGAGTGTTGACAAAATATTATTGGATGCCTAGATGAAAGATTTTTTTATAAAATCGTGACATGGTTATGTCACTGAACATGCTAAAGTGTGTTAACTATTCACAATTTAAAGAAATTGATAGTCTTCCCAGATCATGAGAGAGTTTGCTCCTATTATGCATTGGAGTTTCATATATCTAATTAAATATATTGCCAGGGCCAGACAGTGCAATAAATTTTGAAAAGCCCCACACCTCCTAAGTATTTACATACCGTCTCTTGTTTAGGACTCTGGATAACAGGTAGGAAAATATACAATACCATGCGGAGTCGATTATGCCACTCAAGTTTATAATAGTGATATTTCAACCTTTAACATGTTTAAAATACCAAATTAAATATTATTCATATCACCTTCTTGTCTTGTTCTTCATATTCAAAACCTAACAAATTAACTTGTGTTTGTGATTATATGTGAGCTATCTGAGGAGCTGTGCCAGTGCATCACTCCAATATCTTCTTTCCATTCGTCCTCGTAAACCAGGCACCCAGGACTCGTGAGAGATGTTATTATACTTGGTTGGGTTACAAACTTAAATATTTGCACATTTTTGTGATTTTCGAATGTCAATCACATATGTACATGCAATATTGCAGCAACATGCTTGACTGGAATGCTGCTGCAATTTTAGCTTGTGGCGACTTGTTGCAGCAATATTGCCGCTATTGCAGCAACCTAATTTGCATAGGAAAAGATATTGCTGCAATATTGCTGCAACTAGTCACCAGAAGGCTTGTATTTTAATAAGGGCTGTGCAATATGCATAATTCTGTCATTTTTCAGTTTCCGTGTTCCACACGGAGATAACTCCGTGTGACTCCGCATCATTCGGAGTTTTCTCCGTGTCAATATGCATATTTCAGTCATTTCTCATTTTCCGCGTTCCTCCGCGTTCCTCCGTGTCATGCGGAGTTTTCTATACGTAGATTCCGTGTTGAATCGTCCCAATACTCCGCATGATTCCGCGTGGCCAATGCGGAGCCATGCGGAAATCAACTACACGGAGTTTACGCGTAGTTACGCGTAGATTCCGTGTGTCACGCGGAGATCTGATCTACGGGATTAAGTCTCAAAATGGATATTTACATGCAAATAAATGTTTGTAATTAGGCCCGTATGCTGGGGAGGGTGGGGGGGGGGGGTTGGAGGGTGGGTGTGGTTCGGTGGGTGTGTATGCTTAAGACCTAGAACAAACTAAAGACAATGTATTTAACTGTACTGGTGCAAGCTAGACAAAATATTTTATATCCCCCCTTCCCCCCTCATGCCCCCGCCCCCTCTCCATCCCCTCTAGGATATACCATCCCAACACCTTGGTAGAATTGTCGCCTAGCTAGACAAATTATAATTTGGACTGATAACCACACAGTAAGTTAACACATGTGCATGGTTACCTAAAGCATGTAGCTTCTTTTTGCAGTTCTATCATCCCCCTCCCCCCAACCACATCCAAAAGCCATTTATCTTCACCACTTTTCAGCCTTCCAATCTCTGTCATCCCCTTATTTCTAGACCCAACCGATCAGTGTTGAAAATTATTGCTGTACAGTAAAAATTTTGAAATGTCCTCCACTACGGGCACTGCCTACATGTTTATTGGCATGGCGCTAAGCTTACATGGGCGAAACTCAATCGCAAGTGATGTCTCAAGATGTACCTGTAGACGTGTACATACATGTGCACGAAACATGTAGCAATTCTGTTAGCCTGTGAGAATTTATTGCCTCGAAATGAAATTTAAAAACAGTCTGTAGGTGGCGCCACCTATAAGCAGGCATGGACACAATGCCAATCTAATTAAAATTGAATCCAATCTGCTCCCCTATTTGGATATGCAACATGGTGCTTGTCACAACCAGCTTGCAGTAACTTGCATGTCAACCAATTCCGATAGTGCTTTGAAGGGAACATAATGTTAGGGGCTTTTTGGTTGGCTCAGCCAAATAAGGTACCACACTGGCGGGGTATCTTCAGCATGTTGCCGCGCTCTCGCCAGGTTGGCGCCATGATGTGGGTAGCTTTGTAACCTTGAGTTGAAGCGGAGACGAGGACGCTATCCTCCTCCCAGACTGCAAGTAATGGAGTTAAAATGTGATTGCGATGTCATAAAACTATTAAATATTCATGAACGTCCTTAAATCAGTAAGATCCTATAGCGACACGTTGGAAAGCATTGATAAGATATTAATTTATTAAGATTGGGCACAATGCAATCCCAAGCGATGTCACCAGAAGACATACGCACATACCAGAATTGGTTGAATCTAGGGAAAGTTTATATTGCCAGGAAAGAAACTTGGAACACATGGCCGACGGATAGACAGATATGGCAAGATGGACGGACCAAAATACTATAATACTACAGCCATGCACTTCGGTGCACCAGGGGACATTTACTGGTGTGAGCGCCACAGTAATTTGTCTGCTACTTAATTGATGCGATGTTTCCAAAGTGAATTGGAATGTTTAATATTCATGAAATAGCCGATAGCGTACTGCGGCTGAAAACCATAGCTAAGGCTAGAAGGATAGACTTTTGCCTCAGGAGACAGTCCGGCACAGAATTTGAATTTGATCCAGTCTAGTCTAGCTCTAAAGTTAGAGGCAGGTCTCAGTAAACTGTGCACATAGTATGGGTGGCAGAATTTCTTAGCTCTGTTCAATAATCCACTTTATCGCCGGGGAAAAAATACAGAACTCTCTTCTCAAACTCCACAACACCTGCCAATAAATTCCATTATTATCAGTTGCCGGGACATTCTTTGTAGGATCCCTACTTTCGCAATCAGTTATTAAAGCTCATATCAGTCGGGGGGGAAAATGAGATTTCGGGTCACGGGCCAATAATGATGAGTTACATGTACAGTACTGCCGAATATCGGTTGGACCCCTGACCTTTGACACAGATATGTGGCGTCATGAATGCCTGTGATCACAGATGCCTGGCTGTGGGATATTGGATGGTCTATGTCTATACGTATGAAATTTTTCAATAAATAAAAATCAATAAATATAATTTTAATCAACTACCGTAGTGGTTTTCTCTTTCATCTTTGCTTTTTTTTTCATGTCATAGAGGTCAGGGTATGAAAGAGAAAATCATTTACAAAAAATACTTAAACAAAAAACAAAAAATCGATTCTAAAAAAAAGATTTCAATTTTCATAATTTTCATGAACATTTTTATAGACCATCCAATCCTACAAGCCAGCTTAGGCAACTGTGTCTGTCATGTGATCTCATCATGATTATACTTGGTCAATGACAAGAAAATTTTAGGGCAAATACATGAGAATGGACGAGTCAGAGAGCCTGCGCAATTTCACAATCGAGCTAACTCGATGAAGAACTATTTTGAAACTGGTAATAATAGTGTGCCGGTAGATTTTGTCGGGAAATAATTCTTTTATTAATAATAATAATAATAATAATAATACTTTATTTAACGAGGTGAAATCATTTGGTACAAGTACCAATCTTCCTTGAAACCCTCGACGAAGTCCACACTCACACACAACATGCACACAGACTTACAATATAAACAAAATAATAAGATCGAACAGTTCTGTCATGTGAAAAACTATTAGAGACACACTCTATGAGCAATGGCGGAATCATACATTGGAAAAAATCCAAGTTTCCATTCGTCTCTTGAAAATATTTAAATTATTTGACAGTTTAATATTTAGGGGCAACTGGTTCCAGAGAGTCACGCCAGAATATTGAAGTGAGCGCTTGAAAGATTCGGTCCTGGGTTTGGGTATAATCAGATTTTTTGATGATGTAGAACGTAATTGTTTTTGAAGTACAGAGGCAGTTGAAATGAAATTTTGAGACAAATATTCAGGTGCTAAGTCATTTAAACATTTAAACATCAAGATTGATTTATGGAACTTTATCCTTTCATAAATGGTCATCCATTTCAATGACCTGAAAAGTTCATGGCTTGGGGTACTATAGTTTGCATCTAGTATTATTCTTGCTGCATATTTCTGGAGACGTAGGATACAGTCGAGTGACTCTCTGGAAGCAGAGCCCCATATGGAACAACAATAATCAATTAGTGGTAAAACATAAGCATTATAATACAGAACTCGTGCAGCCAATGGCAAATACTTCTTAATTCTTTTTAACAGAGCAAGCTTGGATGATATTTTTTTGCATTGACTTCGGATGTGTGAATGCCAGGAGAGCTTTTCGTCTATAATAACTCCCAGTAACTTAGCCTCAGATACATTTTCAATAGATGTTCCATTTATATCTACATTTAATGGCCTACCACGTTTAGCTAAATTTTGACAAGACCCTACCTTCATACACTTTGTTTTAACAAGGTTAATGGCCATTTCATTATCTTCGCACCACTGGTGGATAACATCACTCTCTTCATTTAACACATTTTCAACAATGTCTAATCGGCATTATTATCGGCACGCTATCAATAATTAGCAGCCCGTCATAGGCAGGTAAAAAAGTATAATGCCCTAAAAAAGCATATATCCTACGATATGAACAGTCCCAGCAATTCTAAATCTGCCCCCCCCCCCCTTTCCAGGGAAGCCCAAAGCAATTTACAGACATTTTGCATAAACAATCACACCCACCCCCTACCGTAGTTCAACAAGCTGAACCCTGCTGACATTTAATTTTGTGATATTGACAATGCATTGTCAATATCACAAAATTAAATGTCAGCAGGGTTCAGCTTGTTGAACTAACCCCCCCCCATCCCCTCGAGAAGACTGCTTCCATTCCTTGTTGCCTGTAGGCCTGACGACTTGATTTAATTTCAACATATCTTGTGATTGCTTGAAAACTGATGACTGATCAATGCTCTCAAACCGACACAATGATTGCAAAAAATAAAATACTTTTAAAATAACTCAATTATATATAAAAATAATAATAATAATCGGACAACAAAATTATTGACTATGTAAAGAAATATTCTTGTGGCCTTCTTTTTTTCTTTTGAAAAATGGGGATAATAATATTTGTTTTTGGTACAAATTCGCTCATACTAGTACCTCACAAATACTGCCAAAACGTGGAGAATTACACACGGTCCCTTAAACACTGGAATAGCACACCAGCGCTGAAGCGGCCGGACTCAGAACTAGGAGAACTAGCGTATTCTAAAGCATTACACGGCAGGGGAAGCAATCCTGAAACAAAACTATCTCGTCATTTTATCATGGTATTTTGATCTTGTGCTATTTGCAGAAATATATCTGACCAATTTCATTTGCGTAAGTCGAAAGAGAAAACAAAAATTGACGCTATGGCCATGGGTACCTTGAGAATAGATGAAACACTACTCACCCAGATTCGACGATACTTCGGCCAAAACCCGAATTTGAGGCCGGCTGTCTTCCTTGTGGTCCATTGTTTCGTTATTTATGATTTGTACGGGAGAAAACAGTCTGGTACCCAAAATGAACTGCATTCTACCTTCTTGAGATTTGTGAAGAGACAGTGGAGTTTCGTCGACACTGCAAATAGCACAACTCGAATTCCCTCACGACAGCACGTTAACCTCAGCGTCTGTGAACCACGTGATCTGGCACATGGAGCTGCCGTCTGCACATGTTCGCTCAACTGTTCGACTGTGTTAGTAGTGAGAAAAGACACCATCTCCGTTTATTTTGGGTATGTAGACGAAAGTCATATTTCATGTTGCCGGCTGCCTTGAACTGGTTGAGAACAACAACAACAACAACAAATTGGGAAACATAAAGTAGATCCTATGGGCTTCTGTTGGTGAAAGTGCGGATCTGCAGACGTGTTTCGTCGTTTTTGTCTACCTGAACACAGGCAATTAGAAAGTAAGTTTAAGACTGTGCCATTGGTTTCAAAGCAAACACGAAAAATATATGTATAAAAAGCAAAGATACAAGCTCGACCTCCCATGTGCACAGCAATGTAGAAACGTATTTCCAAGGAAAGCTTCGCCCATGTCGAAGAGATATAAGAAAGCAACACATTTTTATATACATTAGCTAATCAAATTATTTAATATTTACAGTATATTAAATAGGAAACAAATGAAAACGTGTTTTGAATTCTCCAAAAGTATTTTGGGGTTGAATAAGCTTATTCATGATACATGTCAGATAGGCATTCAAACCAAAGTCAGTCACTGGCTTGATGCAATGATTCAGGAAACATGTCTTTGAAATGTAAATTGGTGGCAGGTTGCCTCTGACAATCTTGACTGCCACAAACGTTTGGGGCTTCGAGTATTTTAATAAAACATCAGATCTGGATTCTACATGGTATGCAGTGTACTGATTCCTTCAGTGTTTCATAGTTCTTTCCTTCAGCTTTGGAAGAATATTCGTACATGAAACTTGGGTGTATGCTTTAATAGCTTGCAAGACCTTGCAACCTGTCTGCGACTAAACATTGGGACTTTCTCCACCACAAGCACCTGATTAGGGCAGAGGCTGTGCAATTCTATTTTAACAGTTTAGGTGTTTTTACTATCAAGAGTGCAATATGCTGTTATATTTGTAATGTCTATGGAGAATTGAAGATGACAGATTTTCAAAATTTTGAGAATTATCCATCATATCTTCGGTGTTTGGCCGTTTTGCATGGTTTTAAATATATCAGTCTATTGTCATATTATACAACTTCGACATGGGCGAGAAATGTTGTGCAAATATATTTTAGTATTACTGCTATAAATGGAAAGAAATACTTGTCAAGGAGAGGTTTTAAGGATGAATGTCAGAACAAAGGCCTTAAAATATTTAAAATAATTTCTTTATTTATCTGTTTACATATATATCACTTATTTTTGCCCTTCAGTTGCATGATGACGGGTTGAAAGCGACGTTAAATTCTACTCACTCACTCATACTTCAATTGCATGACATTATTTTGATCATGTTTTTATTTTGCATGTACATGTACATGTATAATGCTAACTGTAACAAGCATATATTCTTGTTCAGTTTTTGGCAGTAATATGATATAAAAAAATTAGTTAAAAACGTTAATTGGATTGTAGGAAAATATTTGAAGTGTCACTATGGAGCTCGTTTTATTGATCCTGTGGGGAATTGCGGCGTGGCTGAAATTATTTGGATACCTCTTCTACATCCATAAACTTTTGCATCTACTATTATGTGTAGACTATTCACTACATGCATCATCTGAATAAAATTTTTTCTTTGTCATGTAATTTGATTAAATGTTATTTAGCATGTTTTTCTTAATTAAGTGAATGTTGCTAGCTCAAGATCACTTTGTTGGATTTACAATGTAAGATAATTTATCTTGAAGATTGTATACATGTTTTCTTGAGTAAGAATATTTAACTCAACAGCCTTGAGAAATATTGTCTTATCCAAGTTAACAGCTTTGAGAAATATTTTCTTATCCAAGTGGTCGGTTTTTCTTGAACGAGATAATTATCTGGAATAAGTTTAATATTCTTACCCCACTCCAAAAATATCTTACTTTAGATTTTGTAGCAAGATAAATTATCTTACTGAAGGAAAAATAAGATTATTTTTCTGAAATGAGTAAAAAGCGCCAAGATAATTTTTCTAAATTAAGATCTTCGAATCTTGAATAAGATAAATAAACTTATAATTTTCTTATCCAAGGAAATATCCATAAGTAAATTATTCTTACCCCACTCCATGATAATTTATCTTATTTCAGGATGATTTTTTCTTAAAATAAGTTTTTTTTCTTGTTTTAAGTACCGTATTTTTGGCAGTGTGCATCCTGGTGTACCCTACGCCCTAAGGGCTATAGGGTACAGGGTGCACCAGCGATGGCTCTGATGCTCTATACTTCAAACTGGTTGCAATGTAAATACATTGTAATATAAATGTCCCAAGTAAAAATGTAGAAAATTAATAATTGACAATCTTTGGCCTTGATTTCTGGTGACCTAGGTACCTCGAAATGTAGCTTAACTAATCACAGAATAGACCCAAGACATGGCCCTTAGCATTTGGAGTAGTTATTTCTCAAAATATGCAACTAATTTCAAGCTGTCCCACTTCATACAATTTTGTCTGTTTTTAGCGCAATAAAAAGACCATTTTTGAAAATACGACAAAAACAGTTCTGTGCCACCGTCTAAATAATAATAATAAACTCCACTTGTTTCGGATTGCTTTCAAAGCTTTTTTTCATCTATGAATATAGGGTTTCCAAAAAAACATAATGAGAATTTGCCACCCCAGGTGGTACCGATATCTGGTCTGGCTCATGGACTATTAGACAGCCAATCGAAAAGCATCGAGTTTTTCCCTGTAACATCCGGGTACCGCTATTTTTCCCCTATAAAAGCTGGAATTGTACGGTACTTCTTCAATCCACGGCCTGCCTGCCTGAACCTGACAAGGAAGATTTTGAAGACCTGCCTGCCAGAACCTGACCAGAAAGATTAAGAAGATCTGCCTGCCTGAACCTGACCAGGAAGATTAAGAAGACCTGCCTGCCAGAACCTGACCAGGAAGATTAAGAAGATCTGCCTGCCTGAACCTAACCAGGAAGATTAAGAAGATCAGCCTGCTTGAACCTGACCAGGAAGATTAAGAAGACCTGCCTGCCAGAACCTGACCAGGAAGATTAAGAAGACCTGTCTGCCAGAACCTGACCAGGAAGATTAAGAAGACCTGCCTGCCTGAACCTGACCAGGAAGATTAAGAAGACCTGCCTGCCTGAACCTGACCAGGAAGATTAAGAAGACCTGCCTGCCTGAACCTGACCAGGAAGATTAAGAAGACCTGCCTGCCAGAACCTGACCAGGAAGATTAAGAAGACCTGCCTGCCAGAACCTGACCAGGAAGATTAAGAAGACCTGTCTGCCAGAACCTGACCAGGAAGATTAAGAAGACATGCCTACCTGAACCTGACCAGGAAGATTAAGAAGACATGCCTGCCTGAACCTGACCAGGAAGATTAAGAAGACCTGGCTCCCTTGACCTGACCGGAAAGATTAAGAAGACCTGTCTGCCTAAACCTGACCAGGAAGATTAAGAAGACCTGAATCTCTTAACCTGACCAGGAAGATTAAAAAGACCTGCCTGCCTGAACCTGACCAGGAAGATTTAGAAGACCTGCCTGCCTGAACCTGACCGGGTAGATTAAGAAGATCTGCCTGCCTGAACCTAACCAGGAAGATTAAGAAGACCTGCCTGCCAGAACTTGACCAGGAAGATTAAGAAGATCTGACTCCCTGAACCTGACCAGGAAGATTAAGAAGACCTGCCTGCCTGAATCTGACCGGGTAGATTAAGAAGACCTGCCTGCCTGAACTTGACCAGAAAGATTAAGAAGACCTGCCTGCCTGAACCTGACCAGGAAGGATAAGAAGACCTGCCTGCCTGACCAGGAAGATTAAGAAGGCCTGCCTGCCTGAACCTGACCAGGAAGATTAAGAAAACCTGACTCCCTGAACCTGACCAGAAAGATTAAGAAGATCTGCCTGCCTGACCAGGAAGATTAAGAAGACCTGCCCGCCTGAACCTGACCAGGAAGATTAAGAAGACCTGCCTGTCTGAACCTGACCAGGAAGATTAACAAGATCTGCGTGCCTGAACCTGACCGGGAAGATTAAGAAGACCTGCCTGCCTGACCGGAATTTTCTGTCTGCCTGCCTGCCTACCTGAGCAGCACCCAAGCCACATTTTCTGGTAGAGCTTGACCAAAGGGTATAGTGTGGAAAGTTTCAACCCCATAGCTTAAGGGGTAAGAAAACTAATTAGGAGGGTGGGGAAGACCTGCCTGCCTGACCAGGAAGATTAAGAAGACCAGGTCTGGACAGGTTCCAAAAAGCCAGGTTTCGACCAACCTTCGCCAGTTTCGATCCAGCCTACTTCTGACGTTGATCTGTGACCTAGCTATACACAAATGCAACCGTCACCATGATAACTTTTTCCAAAAATAAAGGGTCCCAGCTGGATATTTTGTTTTACATGTACCCATTTCCTAACTGACCGGTTGGCTTCCGAAATGCGGTTTGGGGTAGGGGCCGGGGATTTCAGCGATATGGTCGAGCTGATCATATTGGCAAGACAGATTGGGCACTGAAATATCAATGATGGCTTATACTCAAAAACAACGTTGAATCGTTTGTAACGTCATTAATTTTACCTCTAAATAGCAGATTAAATCAGCACACCATCGTGTTACGAAGTTTCGTTGTGAACGCTTTGTTTGCAAGACCTTATTCATGACATGGTATGATATGACGCGATTTGGTCATCCATGGAGGATAGTGTTTCGGAACTGGCTCCGTCAGTTGATGTCGACAATGGGATGGGTAATGCGGCTCAGTGTTTTAACGATCTTCCAAGCGAACGTAATACCGCGCCTGATCTTAATCATCTTAAAATTTTAGCGAAACTCCATATTTTTGTTAATTCTTAGATGTTCAGTAATTCTTTCATTATTTATCATCATTTTAAATGGTCAAGTCTATGTTCTTTTTTAATGTATCCTAATTCTGCTGATAACGTTCATCTTGGTGCAGCAAGTATTTTCAAAGCAATATTAACGTCTCAAATATTCATTTTATATACCTCATCTTAGCATTGTAAATATCTCACATATACTCTTATTGTCTCAATTGTTCATCTTATACACCTCTTCTTAGCATTGTAAATATCTCGCATATACTTTTAAAACCGTTTATCTTTTTACTGTTGATTGTTTGCTATATTACCAGCAAGGCGGGGGAGAACAGAGCTTCGGCACAGACGGTCTTTGCTGGGTGTAAACATGACAAATAAATAAATAAAAAAAATAAATCTTCAGTGTGAAACTCGAATGAGAGATCCTGAAGAATCTTGGCGCCCACCATTGTGCGATAATTGTAAGCTAATGACAAGAGGATCTTTTTGTTCATTGTTACTAAGAACAAACGATTGATTTGTAATTTTCTTTACAGAATTACGAATATGAGCGAAAAATGGTCGAAAAAAGGGACACTGGAAATCACCATGATATTATCTTTATAAGTTTCGAGAGTTTCAAGATTTTTGGAAGCTGCACTTGATGTCGGTTGTTATAGTACAAGTGAAATGAGCAAAGTTATTTTGAAAGTGAATGTCCGGAGGATCCTTCGTCTTCGTTTTGTAGTATTCTTTTTTTTTTGCACGTCATCATTGGTTACTGGGAGCGAGGACAAATCTCTCAGCCACTTTGTCATGAGCTATGAAACATACTTAAGATTTTATAAATAGGAACGAATGCTGTTTACTAGGCTAGTTTGAGATATCTCTTTTAAGATACGATGCTTGAAAATAGTAAGATGGTACAAAACTTAATACTGAAGGGATCCAGTCCATGCAGTAATGTTGAAACTTTGAAAGTGTCTGAATCCTGATTATCTACTTTTTATCGAAACACGCAGTAATCTACAGTTGTCGAGTTGTGACGTTGTGTCACAAGAGTGAAATCCCTTCGTGTAGACGATCCATCGGCAGACGAACGGTGGGGCAGTTCACTTGCAATGGCATGGACTAAAGTAAACTGATTTAAAATTTAAGAAATACATTTTAATTCGTAATCATTTGAACGCTTTGATATAGAAGGTGAAAACATGGATATTCTCTATAGTCAATATATAGAATATGCGCCAATGTTTGATCGGCCGACTCCTGTGCTGCAACGTTTCAACTCGGGAAAACCGAATTCATTTGAAGCGTCACTTGATTTTCGAATCGGACCAAAAAAGTATCTTGCAAAACTGGACTACAGAGGAACCTGTGCACCAAATTTGAGAAAGATCCATGCAGTACTTCCTAAGGAATCACGAAAACAAAGTTTCATGGGGAAATCCAAGATGGTTGGCTGGTGGCCATCTTGGATTTCTAAATCGGACCAATAAAGGTATCTTGCACAACTAGACCTCAAGAGGAACCCGTGTACCAAATTTGAGCAAGATCCATTCAGTAGTTCCCGAGAAATCGCGATAACAAGGTTTTATAGGGAAATCCGAGGTGGCCGCCTTGTGGCCATATTGGATTTTCGAATCGGACCAGAAAAGGTATCTTGCACAACTAGACCCCAAGGGGAACCTGTGTACAAAATTTGAGAAAGATCCATGCAGTGGTTCCTGAGAAATCGCGAAATCAAGAATTGTTTACGGACGGACTGGCGACGGACAGACTGACGAAGGACGGACGACGGACTGACAGACGACGGACCACGGACGGAAAGCGATTTGACCAGTCCACCATCCCATACATATTGAGGCTAAAAATGAATTTACGGTCCATCAAAATGTTCTCCCTGGCCTTATTTGGTGCTTTGGGGGCATTTATAGAGAACATTTTCTCTTGTCACAGAAATATGACACTTTAATCAAACTTAGTACTTTTAAATGATCAAACTTCTTAATACATGTATCTCGTTCGACAAAATGATTTTGGTTTTAGGCCTACATATTTGTCATATAAATGAAATTCATAGTTCCTCGAAATGTGCTCCTATTTATACGGAGGATTTTCTCTTGTAACAAAAATATGACTACATTTTGATGAACTATAAATTTCGTTTTTATGCTACTGACCATCATAATTTTTTCTAGGTTGATCAAAACTTTGATTGGAAGCGCTGGCAGACGACACCGTTTTTTTCATGACAGGTCGTGGTGTGTGTACGCAGATCGATGTATTCGTGTGTATGGGGTGGCTCTGCAAAGATTCCTCCCAACAAAACCAATGAATGCATAATATAAATAGACCTAACCATGATTGGAAGGAAGATCAACCTGTTCGACTGCACCAAATGTTTTCAGATTACGCGTTATCTTGGTTGTGGCAAGAAGGGATGTTTCGGGAAGTTGGTCGGACACTAGATCGGAACGGGCGACGTGACTGTATTTAAACATTTGTATAACTCATTAGCAGTAGGGAATGCACGTTACAGGTCGCACACATCCACTCAAATACACCGCGATCCACCATCACCCACCGAGCGCTGTCATACGTCATTAATAATTTTTATTCGTATAAATTATTGCGTCTGGATATTAATAAATTATATGCGTTATAATTTTACCTGAATATATATATATTAAAGATCTACATATGGTATTATAAATAAATCTTCCGAATTCATACGTTAATCGTTTAAATAGTCTATATTTGAGGTTTCATACCGCTTTTACAAAAAGGTGATATTTCGATATATATTTTTATACGGGTTCATAGCAATAAACTCTACGAATCTGTACGTTAAGCGTTCATATATATTGTAGACTGTTAATTTTTTACAAATTGCAATTAGTATTACCGAACACTCGGTATATATGTATATTTAACCTCGCTATATGGCTAGAAGACGGTTATGATACATAATTGTATTGATTTTAATACCTGTCAATGCGAAGGGGTGTGTGTGTTGTGGTAACAGGTGTGGTCGAATAACAGAAATCACTCGGTCTGAATATAAACGTGTGTTTCAATTATAACGCGCAGAACTCGATTGCAATTAGCATATGATAATATTGGGGGTTCGAATATTTATATGTACAGACCGATATCGCTTTAATTAGGGCTATTATACAATCACCGTATAGCGGGGGGTTGAAAGGGTATACCGTGAAACAAATCATTATTTGAGAATCGTTGGTCGAAATATATATATATCTCTAATAGGATTCAACTTATAGCTTACTTCGGAATGGCGAATTTACTGAAAAATATCATCGCACCTAGAGAATCGTCCGTAAGTATTGTAATTTTATCGCGATCTACTCGCGGATAATACCGACTTTGTCGATATAACGATGTACATAGCGAACGGTGTTGTAAATGTTCGATTATAACTGATTTGAATACAAGGGCTACTCACTTTTAATATTCCAACTCTATATTTTTTATAGGCTAACAACTCTACGTGGGTCGGATTCGTACGAGAAAATGCGGACATTTTAGGTAGTTCCGGTTGGCCTAGTTTGGAGACTGTATTCGCCATAGATGGGGTCGTTGAAACACGACCCGTTTATAATGACGATGATTGGAATGTGGGTATAAGAAGTCCAACGACCATTCTCCTAAATAATTCCCCTTCACTCCCGGAGATTAAAACACGTAAATGTGTAGAAGGATTATTCCGTTTATTCGCGCCCCGAGTTTGCAAAAGCTGTAATCAGCCATTAAGCGTCGAAGTTTGCGGAAAATGTCGCGTTAGTTTATGCCGAGATTGCGCGTGTTTTGCCCGACAGGTGTCATTCGGGGTTTTTATGTGTCCGAACTGTTGTAGTTGTGAGTTTTGTGGTTATTGGGGAATGAAACTTTCCAAATAATCAAAAAATGGTGATAACGATGAACAACTACTAGACATATTTTTGAGGGACTAGTCTTGGACTATTCTTGGACTTGGGTGGATTTTTAGGAACTTTTCATGAACTTTTAGGGACTAGTCTTGGACTATTGTTGGACTTGGGTGGATTTTTAGGAACTTTTAGGGACTATTCTTGGACTAGTCTTGGACTATTGTTGGACTTGTGTGGATTTTAAGAACTTTTCATGAACTTTTAGGGACTAGTCTTGGACTAGTCTTGGACTATTCTTGGACTTGGGTGGATTTTTAGGAACTTTTAGGGGCTATTCTTGGACTAGTCTTGGACTATTGTTGGACTTGGGTGGCTTTTTAGGAACTTTTAGGGACTATTCTTGGACTAGTCTTGGACTAGTCTTGGACTTGGGTGGATTTTTAGGAACTTTTCATGAACTTTTGTGGAAAACAATAAAGAGCTGCTACACCTATATATGGATGGTATATTTATTATCACTGGATACTCGTTGTAACCGACTATCGCCCATATAAAGTCATATCGAAACGACTCTGGACGGTGACTGAAAGAAAGAAGAACGCAACTTCGGTTGTTAAAGTTCAAAGTATATTTTTATTTATACAAATTAATTTAGTAATGACAGTTTCAAAACGAAAATACAAACTGAACAATCCTAGTCCCCAAACACTAATTTCATTCCATTTCCATAACTCTGTGAAGGAGCTGCGGATATATCGATAACGTATGTAACGGCACGCCCTGGTGGCGAAATCAACTAATCAACAGGTTTGATCGGTTGTTTGGTGTACTCGCGCGGTAAAAGTCTGTTAATTAAGAATTTACGCATCTCAACGGCAGATTCTTCGGCTTCATCGTTTGATAAGTCGTCTTCCTCACGCATTCGTTTCTTAGTCGCCATTACTTTCTGATGAATCGGGTGCTTCCGTAATTCTCGCCATAACCTTAGATTACGGACGTAGATATTTCGGAACCTCGTCTGTATTCTAGGTAAAAGCTTGTCATATGCCATCTGATGCGCAATTGGTTCATCCACTCCGCCTTCTTCGTAAACTTCCGCAAGATCGTTTCTATCGGATTCATGATCATCAATCGCTTCATCCGCGAAGAGATCCCACAAACACTCGTCATCCTCGATGTCATCATTGTCACCAGCAGTGTCATCATTATCGTCATCAGCATCATCCGTAACTTCTCCGTCATCATCTGTGTCGTCGTCACTACCTTTACTATCATCGCCATCATTGTCATCATCATTATCTTCGTCATCGGCGTCAGTAGCGTCGGTATCATTTTGATCACCATGGTAGCCAAAAGTTTGACCTGGAGTATATGTATTTTCACCATTACTACCGGAACTGAAAAAATCGTCCCCATGGACAATACTTCCGCCCGCATGGTGATACGACTTTCCGCATGGTAATACGACCTTCGAAGCCTCACTCACCGTCATCGTATAGGGTTGCTGTACTCTACTTGTTGGACCTATAGCAGGACTCGGTGGTGTCCCTTGGTTGTGTTCGCGTTGAATGTCTCTGAGCATACTTTCGCTATCGACGCATGGACAAGCTCCAGTTTTCCTATGTTTTAACATGTTGGAGCGATTGGCAAACTTACGATAGCATCCATAGCATTGGGAACTCATGTCTGCTTTGGAACAAACGTACCACACTAGTCTCACGAAATTACCAAAGATGAATGATAGAGTTAAACATCCATATTCGGCTAAAGTGACATGACTCTATTTGCCAACAGAGGGCGTTGTTTCATACGTCATCAGCGGAGTTATCTCCCACTAGTTCCAGTTTTTGTCACCAGGGTAATGAGTGGTCAATACGACCGAACATGGAAAAACCCTGCTGTAAGATAAGGACCCGGATGTAAGATGAGGACCCGGATGTAAAACTACAATACCCAGGAAGTGACCTTTGACCCTGCGCTACTCGGAAGTGACGTTATCGTACGCGCACACACACACAGACTCCTACACACACGCGGTGCACCCTGTACCATATAGCCCGTAGGGCATAGGGTACACTAGGGTGTGGGTGCACCAGGTATGTGTGTGTGTGTGTGTG
>JAVTVY010039138.1:0-16112 GCA_036873755.1 Hanleya hanleyi | reverse complement strand
TTTTTGAAAAGAGAATCTCTTCAGCTACTCCGGAAACTTTACAATGTCAGAATCGATCCAGTATTAAGCGAGCTATCAACAAATAACCTACCGAGTTTCCGTTTTTTCAGTCGAATTCAAAAAATTTCAGTCGATTATCTGATCCCGAATATTCGCACGTTGTCAACAAACAAATTTACTATAAACACCATGCAGGCATATAAGTAATGGGGACTTAACAAACTCATGCAGCTCTTGCAAATATCTGTGCTACACAAATAAAAACACATTAATAAAACTATCCAGTCTCCTCGCATATTTGTCGCTTTGTCACAATAAAATTGCATGAATTATGAAAATCTGCTCGCAAAAACTGGTAGAAGACATTGACGCAGACGATCCACTTTTAACCATATTACTGTAGATAGTTTCCTGCTACCATGAAGACCTAGCATATTTCTAAATGAACCGCCTTCACAAATTCACTTCCTTGAAGACTAAACTGTGTTCCAGTTGTGATTTCCCAAACAGACTCGTCCACAAATTGGAGAAAATCTCCACATTTATCCATACATCTGCTATCGACTGAAACATGCCAGCTGAAACGTTTTGAAACTTTAAATCCATTGTTGGCGATCCAGACATCAGTACTTTGAGTACTTTCATTATATATTTTATTCCATCAATCACTGTTTAGATAAGATAATACAACCATCCAGCATTTCTGTGGTGTGTGTATTTATTGTCTTGTTAATTAATAGCCTAATATAGTTCGCCCATATAGTTCAGCATTTCCCGTTCTGTAACTATCCAATTCTCTATATCTTATTTCCGATTTCAATCTTAGGTACCTTTGTTACGTTTCTCTAATCAACTTAATACATTTTTTCTAATCTCTGTTTCACTTGTGTTTATTCCCCTGATTGCCATTTCTGCTGCCACTCTATACACATTCACACACCTCAATAAATCACCACCCGTATCTATTATCCTTATCAAACTATTGCCATTTCGATTGTGTATTGTCAGGCCTATGTGGTGTGTGTATTCCTTGTCATGTCTATTTGCCACTCATGTTTACCTTAATTGTTATGTTCACATATTATCTGATTGGCTAATGCCCTCTAATTTTGTGTATCGAACCATTTCAGTCTTTGTTAGTCGTTTTGTATATAAGTGCCTGTAACTGCTGTTAGATCACATCCTGAAGATGACAAATAAAATTTGGTCGAAATATTGAGACTGTCACCATGCGTTTATTAAGTTTATTCGGAGTTACTTTGCTTCTGCATTATGCCAAGCTTATCAGTGGATCAACACGATAGTAGAATATGCTTTACTGCTTTACAATCGGGATAAAATATCAAACATACCGTCGACAGACATACAATTCGACATAACCGATCAGCTCTTTTTGGAAACATTACTGACGAAAATAAGAGGTGAAACAATAAAATTTTCGTCATTAAAAAAAAAAAAAAATTGAAATCTGAAAAGGACCTGTATAACAAAATTACTATTTTAGAGAAACAAGTGAGTGAAGACTTTTTAAACGTTTCAAATGAAATTACAAGCGTCTAGTCCGTCATTCATAATTTAGCCGTCGTCCATTAAAGAATATCCGCGTCTATAATCCAAAGACCTATTCCATATTCCATATAACAGTATTAGCACCAAATTCAAAATGACAATCATAGTATACATAAACATAGGCTAGTTTCCTGCAAGAGAGAATCGGTCAACAGTTTTCAATGATGCCGACAAGACATCATGATGAATGAAACTGAATGATTTGACACATGCCAAAAAAGATTTAGAAACAATTCGAGATAAGACTATCCAGGGTATTATTGCACGAACAAAAGCTCAATCTATTAATGAAGGTGAAAAAAAACAACTAAATACTTTCTGACCCTTGAGAAAAGAAATTATACAAACAAACTTATAAGTAACGATGGGAAAAACTTAAGTAACACTAAAGATATAATACAGGAGCAAAACACATACTACCGTGAATTATACACAGACAAACAAAAAAATGATACAGAAAGTATACACAATTATCTGAATAAAACAGATCTCAACAAACTATCGGACAAAGAAGCACAGCATTTAGAAGATTACATAACATATGGAGAGATCATAAATGCGTTAAGGAATGCTAAACACGAAAAGAGTCCAGGTTTGGACGGATTTCCAGTCGAGTTTTACAACATGATTTGGACAAAAATTGGGGGATTTGTTTTACGGTCAGCTAACGCTAGTTTTTGATAAAGGAGAGCTGCCCATTACTCAGAATCAAGAGGTTAGCACGTGCTTACCTAAGCCAAACAAATCAAGAAATTTATTTAAAAACCGGCAACCTATCTCTCTTCTTAATGTTGGATTCAAGCTTATATCATCTTGTATTGCAAATAGAATCAAATCGACACTAAACAACCTTATTAATGAAGACCAGAAGGGGTTTATTCCAGGCAGATGTATAAGTGAAAATACAAGACTACTATACGACGTACTATTTGAAACAAAAATCAGAGGCATCCCTGGACTTTTACTATCCATAGATTTTGAAAACGCTTTTGATTCTGTATCTTGGAATTTTATAAATGAAACTGTCAAAGCTTTTCGTTTCGGAGAATCTATACAAAGTTGGCTAAAATTATTTTACAACAACATTCAAAGTTGCATCATTCAAAACGGATGTGTGTCCTCTTTTTTTGATATAACTAGAGGTTGCCGACAAGGTGACCCAATATATCCTTACTTATTCATACTCTGCGCAGAAGTCTTAGGTAAAAATATTAGAGACGATAAAAACATTGAAGGACAGAATATAAAATCAGTCAATATCCAGACGATACTCGGTTAATCTTTGACGGTTCTGAACAATCTTTGAGAGAGGTACTGCGCTGTTTAGAAGAATTTTACAAACTCTCTGGTTTAAAAGTTAATGTTGAGAAAACACATGCGATGTGGATTGGATCTTTGAGCACTGTGGAAACAGCACTCTGTCAGGATGTAAAGTTGTCTTGGGTAACGGAACTCACAATTTTGGGAATAAAGCTCAGTGCTACGAACTTTCATGACATATGGAAGATGAATTATCTTTCTAAGTTGAATGATATTAAAAAAGAACTTTCGAGCTGGAAGCTCGGAAACCACACACTATTAGGTAAAGTAACTGTGATTAAGTCCGTTGCCCTATCAAGCTCGTGCATCTCTTCCTCGCCTTGCAAAACCCACTAGAAAGTGACCTGAAGGAGCTGAACTCTTTGTTTTTTAAATGCATATGGAATGGCGGAACTGACAGAATTAAAAGGGTTATTGTGACACAGGATTATAAGCATGGAGGATTAAGAATGGTTAATTTGAAGTATTTTATACAGTCTTTAAAGGTCTCCTGGATAAAAAATATTATTTCACAAGAGAGAAAATGACAAAATATTATTAGGTTAGAAAACCACGAGAAGTTATGTACTTTTGGAACCGAATACTTAAGAATATTGATAAAGCTGAAAATCCCTTTTGGAAAGATACATTCCAAGTTTGGTGCTGTGTTCAAAAAGTAATGAAAGCAAAAACAACTGAACATATACTAAAAAAACCATTATGGTATAATCAACATTTTCGAGTACCAAAGCTATACATTGAACAATGGTATAAAAGTGGAATTAAAAATTTAAGAAACGTTGTTAGTAACGAATGAAAGTTAATGGATTTCACCGATTTGAAGCTCATTTATGGGATAAAAGGAACCTTTCTTGATTACAGCATAATTACAATATAATCCTCAATTTAACCAGTAACTAAATATATTGTTAAGGCAACTGAAGGGATGCAGGAGATTTTACGATGTTTTAAACAAAAGTAGATATACAAATGCCTGTTCCATATGGGAGAAATATCTAAATAAAGAAGGGGGATAACTTGGAATAACGTATTCTTCAATCATACAGAGCAGTAGGTCTATCAAGCTGCGAGATTTTCAGTTTAGATTTATTCACAGGATATTGAGTACAAACTCTTTTCTACATAAAATAGGAAAGACTGAAAATGACCAATGTGCTTTTTGCAAAAATAAAAGAGAAACTATTGAACATGTCTTCGTAGAATGCGAAACGGTTAAAAAACTTTGGCAAGACCTAGAAAACTGGTGAAAAATGTTGGAAAGCTAAGAGGGAGTATTTTTGCGGATAAAATTATATTGGGCTGGGGGCGGGAGCAAGAAGTTCTGAACAATTTACTCTGCTTACAAACGAATACATATATAGAACAAAGCTGAATGATTCAGAACTAAACTTAAAGGTATTAATGCTGATATTCGGCTGTTCTTACAAAACGGAACTCTATACAGCAAATGTAGAAGATCAGATGGATAATTTCAATAAAAAATGGGCTCTGTTCCACCACTTTTTTAGAGAACTCAAGTAAACTGACTGTCTTATCCGAGATATTATTATTACTTAGTTAATTGGTATTAGTATAAATATAGCAGTATGCATAGTGGGGAAACAAGAATTCTACTTTGTCTCTAGTTCACAGTATTTTGAATGCAGAGGTAATACATTATTGATGTTTATCAGAAGTATATGCATGTATACATCGTTTCAGGAGTATTTTTTTTTTATCATCATGCTGTACCTACGTATATTATTATTATTAGTATTATGTACGGGACTGCGTAATGTGGCACCAGAAAAATGAATGAAAATATAAAAAAATCCATGGGATATCTAGTGACCCTCCGGAGCTTCTGGGTTATTTCATCAGGTCGTTGAGACGTTACGCTTGACGTTAGTGGGCGTTCGTCAAGGCATTAAGATGGGCGCTAAGGCAGTGCAAGGAGATTTCCCTTCCCTCGCTGCATGTATCGCTATGCATATGACCTTGAAGTGTCTGGAACATAGTAATTCTCTACGAAACTCTCCCCTCTATACTATTCCTCAGTGCATAGACGCGTATCATCCTCAGTCTAGCTTTACCCGATAAGAGCTTCAATAATATATCACCTGCGCCCCATTTGGACCACGGATGGTCCATTTTTACCACAAAACGTCCATTCAAATATCACCACCACCACCGCACCACACAAACATCCACATACACACAAACACACACCAACACAATCACACACCACCACATTCACTCTCTTACCCCTTACCAGCATACTTGCTCAACTCACACACTCACTCAGACACAGAAAACTATACCAGGTAGCCAGATCGAACAAGTCCCTCATCTCCCCAAACTTGCACATGCGTACCTCCGAAACTGCCCTTTCTCTACTACTCCCAGTGCACATGCGCGTATCACCATTGACTATACACGATAAGAGCCTCAATAGGATATCTTCCACTCCCCATTTGGACTGTGTATGCTACGGCGCTATGGCATTAGGATAAGGCGTTAAGGTAGGGAATTAAGGCACCAATGCGTTACGATAGGGTGTTAAGGCGTAGGATAAGGCGTTAAGATAGGGCGTTAAGGCGTTAAGATAGGGCGTTAAGGCGTTAAAATAGAGCGTTATGGCGTTTAGAAAGAGGCGTTAAGATAGGGCGTTAAGGGGTCAAGGCGTTAAGATAGGGCGTTATGGCGTTACTGTAAAACCCTCCACAAAGGTCACTGGGCAAATATACTGTCAACTGGATTAGTTCCCTTTTTTCTTTTTTTTTTTGAAAATGACATTGAGATTTCTACGACTCACCAGGCGTAAAGTCCTTTTTCCGCTTCTTCTGTGAAAATTTGTTCATGTACCCACTATCCTACCCTGCACCTCTCGGCAGGCCACGTTCCGCTGGGAACCGATATTAGCGCTCTAAACCTGGTTGATAGAGGTTTTCCATAGTTAAAGGGGGGCCCTCGGCGGCCGAGTGGTCTAAGGCGCTTCGCTGGTGACCGCTAGCCTCACACCGCTGAACCGGTATGGGTTCGAGCCCAGCTGGTCCATGTGTGAAAGTTTGTCAGTTACTTGCCGAAGGGTGGTGGTTCTCTCCGGGTACTGCGGCTTCCTCCACCAACTAAATTGACTGTCACCATATGAGTGAAACAAACTTGAGTGTGACATTAAGCCAAATTCCCTACCTCCCTCCATAGTTAAAGTCCGTGTTTCCGGATTTTTTATATTTTCAGGATAAATCATAGTTTTGCATGCACCGACTCATTATTCGATCGGCGCGGAAAAGCGCCTCACATGGATATTGGCCCATCGCGACCCCAAGACTTCAAATAAAATGCCATTTTCCCACAAATCCCTGCTTGAGCATGCGCGCCATTGCCCCACGTCCGCTTCACACTCATCCAGTCGGATGCTCCCCCACCCGAGCTGAACATTGACACCTCATGCGTTCCATTCGAACCAATATTGGACCATCTCGACACCAAAACGTCCAATACAATGCCTTTTTTCTAAAAATCCCTGTCTGCTCATGCGCAAATGGACGGCATTACCACGACCGACCCGTCCAGTCAGATGCCCCTGCACGAGTGCTTCACTGTGACACCTCCATGACCCATTCGGATCAATAGCGGTCCACCACGACACCTCCGAACCCAAAACATCCACCTCGATCTGCCTATGCATTACGCATGCGCAATCATCATTTTTGTTTAACGAAAGTCACTCAATGGCCACGAGATCCCTACCATGGTTATCTACATGGTGAGACAGAAAAATAAAGTGCCACACTCCAAACCGCAAATGTATATGTGTGTGTGTTCCCGATTCGGACAACACCAAAGACGTATATAGATCTGCCCTCTAGTAGGTATCAGTCAGAGTTGTCTTCCTTGGGTCCAGAGTGTATAGATGACAGAACGATCGATGTCATACGGGGATTTCCCAAAATAAGGGCCGCCACTTTATTTGTTTTGACATTGCGGAGAGATAAATCTTCACGAAGCACTCGATACTGGGATGGCAATGATGATAAACTCGTATTAATAACATGGTACAGCACCTATGGATTATGTTCATTGAATATTTCACCCAATGAGTTATATTAGGGTATTTTCAATCTTGCCTAGTATGGTCTGACAGGTGGTGCAGTGGATAACTGGCCCGCCTTTGGAGCGTGTAGTGCTAGGGTCAGGGGGATTCGCCTTCTATCGCTACATGGCTGTGCATGGGCATTATAACTTAGAACCTACACCATGCACCTCGAAGGATAGCCCTCCGAAGGTTCGTGGACATTGCCGAAGAGTCACGTACATTCTCGCAGATGACCGGATATTGCCGGAGATTGAGGCGAAGCGACCATCCGCGTATTTGGAGTCTCGTTTCTGTCCGTCCACGAAGGCTTCTCCCCGGAAGTGACCACATCACGGCCGAAAATGACCGCCTCACGGAGTTTAAAACTCTATTAACAACTAAGTTTATCATCAATCGCAAAAGAACCCCTAGTAACATAGTATGAGTATCTGCAGGATAGCATAGCAATAATAAACATTAAAAGCATTTGTCAGTAGTAGACAGATATTTGACATAAATTAGGAACAACTGTTCAGTGAAGGACAATATTTGTCAACCGTGAAATATTTGGTCGTGATTGAGATCTGTCTCATAGTAACGCCGTCACGTTAACCATGAGCAATACATTCGTATACAACTTATTCAAGAATGCCTGTTAATTTGGTTATCCCTACCGGTACCCACGTTTCGTACCTATCATTGTTCCAAAACCGGACTACACTTGACGAAAGACCAATGATTGGAAAACAAGAGTATGGCCACAAGAGTTGGCAGCTACATGTACATGGATGTACCGTAATAGCATTTACACTCCAAGTCAGAAGATGAGATTTAGGTAGAACTTTGTATGTGTTCCCAATGTCACGTCACAGGTTGATTTCTTCAGAAAGAAGTGATACTTATATTTCTCTGAATTCGTGCTGAGGAATATCACAAAACAAATCCGTGAGACTAAGCAAAGCTTGAGAAATGTGCCGCTTTCTCGAACAGAGCAAGTAATTACGGTGCAACAGGATGTTGACAGCATAAATGTAAGTTGATTCGTATTGGCAAGAAGGCCAAAGAAATACTTATTGTTTAGTATGTTTGGGTTGGATCATTTTCTGACAGCATTTTACCTGATAGCCAACTAAAACATACGACACATTCGAAATCAGACAAAGGACCATTGCTATCAAATACTAAAACAAAACAAAAACTAGACAGTCGCTCTGGGTTTCTTCGTGTGCATATCGATAACCGGAATACAACCGTCAAATCTAACATTCAGTAATCAGCTGGCGTCCAAGCAGAATTTGCTCTTCCAGAATTGAACATACCTTATTCATATGACAGCAGCAATCTCCAAGTAGGCAATATTATTTAAACATAACCTCATTTCATTTGTGAAACCTGTTCAGATAAACTTCATACACCCCGTCGCGGCTTCACCACCAAAGTTCCACCCTCTGTTGATCTGAGTCTATTTGCAATGACCTCCAAGAAAAGTATCAAGGGTAAAATTTCGGCTCTGAAGAGGCATCGTTTTCTATATTTATCTTTTTGCGATTTTCTCAAAAAATATATGTCCGGTCTATATTATTTCAAACCAGATAATTACTTCCTACTTGCTTAGGGGAAAATTGAATAAATGAAAAAAAAAAAAAAAAATCGAAAAATAGACAAATTCATTTTTTTTTCTTCAGAATTTGACCTCAATGTGACGTCAACTAGCTTTGATTGTTTTACATTTATTGGTAGATTGGTTCCTAAAAATGAAGTGTGGAAAACATATTTGAACTACTAAATGGCTGCATCTTTCATTTTGGCGGTCATATTGGAATTTTCAAATTTGGATGGTAATGTAGTAGTAGGCTGATAGAGGCCTTATCGTGCTTTGGGGGTATATTCTCTACTACTGTAGTAGGAACCACCTAGGCGTTTTATACTCGTTTAGTGGGCCAAGACGCTAATATTGTGAGCTTGCGTGTGTGTTACCTATCTATGTACAAATGGACCCTTCTGCCCGCCTTGTGCTATGATTGGCTGTGCCTGGTAGACAATGCACCGAAGGTTTCCTGGTTTACACCACGCAAAGATAGGACGAGAAACTCCCGTGGCCTAAAGCCCCAGTCACACTGTCAAGAAATGAGTAGGCGAATCACCGCGAACTGGAAAATCTTGTTCATTCTTGGCAATTCGTACTGGCATCTTGCGGGGTTCGTCGCAGATCGTGACCGTTCTTGCCTATTCTCGGAGGGAGTACGAAAGTTTTGAAATGGTCAAAACATTCGCCGGCCAAGTACGATTAAATGGTATACGTGTGGCATTCTTGGCATCATCCTACTGCGTTCTCGCATGCATTCTCCTCCTATCGTGTACATTCGTGGGTAGTCGTAGTAGTTTCGGTCACAAATCAGCAAAAATGCCGTACGCATTTTACGAGGATTGTTGTACGCATTCTACGCTTCTTGTACGATTATACTACGATATTGAGAAGAATTCAATACGATGTGTGGCGACAGTACTACGAATACCCACGACAGTACTACGAATAACCACGACAGTACTACGAATACCCACGATGGCGCTACGTTTCATGAAGAATAGGCTACGCTTCCTCGCGAATCTCGTACGATTTCATAGGATTGCTCCACGATCTCTCGCGAAAACCATCGTATGTTGTACATTTTGATTGAAATTGCAGTTTCCCGTACGGATTTCGCAGCCCATCAACTCACTGTTTTATTTTAATTACACATTACATTTCTTAGTTTGTTAAAGATGTTTACAAGCGCTGTATAATCAAATAAACAAATAAATAAGTAAATAAATATATAAATAAATAAATCAGTAAATAATAATAAATGGGCGGATGGAGATATAAATAGAATAGAAGAATTGTCTATGTACAGGTTCATCGCTTGGTTTTTGATTAGGTTATATTGGTAAGTATGTGTTCATTGTATATTGTAGTCGCGTGGGTGATTCCTTTGTCTTTGTACCCCTCTGTACACACAACGCCGTCCAGAAAAAACTGGGAGAACCATAGGCGGGTTCTTCCAGAAATCTGTGCCTGTAACAATTGCTTGGAGTGGGTATTGGGGTACAGGATGGCAGCTCTACATCCTATATTGGTGAAAGTCAAAGGATCATATTTGCATTAGACAATCGTTATATCGGTGGCATCTCAGGTGTGGCACATCTGATCTGTGTTATCTTCAGTGAGTATGGTTTCAATTGTCCGTGGTTGTGGTAGGCATTGTGCGATTTGGTTTGAATGTAGAAGCTGTTCTTGTTTAAGTTGATTGTCCGTGGTCAAGGTGTGGGTTTTGGTGATTCCACTGAAATGGCTAGGTCAGGGTGGTTTCTTCGGTGTTGTCACTCACGGTGCTGTTTTATAATATCTTTCGTCATCGGTGTTCTGTTTCATGGCTGGTCTTACTCGTCTGTGGTCTTCAGTGTGCTGTGCCTATATTACAAAGAATAGAAGAGTTTGTAGTTTCTTGTTTTCTGGTGTTATTTTTTTGCCACCGACTGGCACTATCGTGATCTAAGTCACACATGATCAATAGCAATAATTAATTAGGTACTAAATATTATAAATACAAATATTATTATAATTAAAGCCGATTGTGAATGTTTGATATAACCTGCAGTCTTCTGCCCCTGCTAGAAAACCGGACGGTTACCATTCGTTAACGAGGGTTGGAAATAAGGGAACACAATTTGAATCGGTGCTCATTATTAGGAGCTTTTAATTTGATCAGTGAATTTGTCTATGTTATTGCTATGGCATTTTGATTGGTTAGTGTCCAAATTTGATCAGTCATTTCTGATCACTGACCCTTATTTCCGCCCCTGTAAAATAGTTTTGACTCTAAGCGTGCTACATTTATTTAAAGGACGTGTCAGCTTTACCCGGGAAAAAACCCTCTTGGTGTCACGTTTGTAAAGCGAAAAAAATATTTCTCCATATCAGCATGAAAAGTTGTGTTTCATACATATAAAATACCGAAATTTTACACTGAAAACTCTCACAGCCAATGGTGACGTAAAACGGCGTCGATGAACGTTGGAAAATGGCCGCTTGGTCGTTTTTATATTTTCTGGATACATTTTCACAGGGAATTCCCTTTATATTCAAAATATGACACCTCCAACCAAAACCTAATGCCATGTTCTCAATTTTATCAAATATACCACAAACATATATTGAAATATCATTTTGGTTGAAGGTGTCATATTTTCATGAAATTTAAAATAAGTTTTGTTTTCTCTGTTCACTTGGAAGACCGCGTTATATTGTCATTGTAAGAGTGTTTGGTGTTGCATATCTTCTTGGCCGTGTGGTTAGAGCGTTTGGTTGTGAATGAACAATGCTGTCAATTTTGAGTTCGAATCCCAATTTTGTCAATTTATTATTTTGTGTTTTTTTTTATCCATAGCTGAATGACTCATGAAGAAATATTTCTGGAGTAAAATAATCAAAAAAATTATTTTACAATTAATATTTTGTAAGTAGAAAATCCCCAAAGCTGTTCTGTACAACTATCACCCGAAACAGACAGGCCTAAATATTTTTGTCATCAATGCGTACGATATTTAATTCATGGATGTGCGTATATAGTAGGAAAGTAACATAGCAATGGCAAATATGAACAGAAGTGTGTCATTCAATAATTTGAAGTGTGAATGTTGTGGCAAAAACTCCCGGTTAGGCCAAACCAGGAATACAGATTACTGTTTGTTTAATGTTGTAAAAAATACAGACATGGTGCTGAATATACATTACAATCTTTTGTTCACTTACTGTTTCGCAATAGTTGCTTCTCATTCATGTAATTATTTATTGAAGATATTCGTGCTGTACCAAATAACCAAATAATGTGGTTTGGGTTGCCCCAAGAAGTAAAAAGACCATATAAAGTGTTGTCTTGTGAGTGCTCCACATGCTATTGTATTACGTGCATCGCTTTCATTTTATAATTAACTCAGCCTTACATGGAGGACCTGTTCCTGACGAGCGCATGGCACACTCAACTCTGTATAATAATAAAACTGGGGAAGACCGGCCTTTATTGCTTGAATACGTCATTCGTATAGCACAAATATAGGAAAGCTGCCAAGAGGGTTTTTTCCCGGGTAAAGCTGACATGTTCTTTGGTCCTAGGTTTCTTGGTGTAACCATATAGTATTAAATGGTAGAGTGATAGTCAGTCGATTTGATGTAAGCTAGTAAGGTGGAGTATACTTTGTTTATAAGAGGTGGTTTAGGATTTAATATAGAAGCCAACGACAGAGGCTTGTACATTTCAAAGAAGACGGATCATATATATAGGTTCGTGTCACAGCGTAACAGGTTCGTACTGCATTCGTACTCACATCGTACTGCATGCGTGCTGATTCGTAGCAGATTATCAAGCATTCGTAGTGGGTTCACGGGCTGCCGTGTTGATGCGTAGGGCGTTCTTCATTGAATCGTACTGCATGCGTACTCATTCTTGATGATTCTTGTTAAATGCTTATGGCTGTCGTACAAGGAACCTACGGCATGCGTAAGGGATTCGTAGGACAGTTTCAAAGAGGCCCTCTACAGGCGAATTGACACGAATCGAAAAGATTAAAATATTCGTGGTCATTTGCCGGCATTGTCCACCCAATTCTTGAAAGTGTGACTGGGGCTTAAGAGAGAGCAGACTTGATACACTGGAGTTCCCTTCAACGTGAACTTTGGTGTTAGTCTAATACTTAGTTATGTCAGGGTAGGTTTCCGCAACAATATACCCCCATTGTGGTTTTGGCTGCTCATCTAAAGTGGCCAAAACTACAATATTGATGTCAGAAGTGCGATTGATACGAATTCCGCGCGCAAAGTTGCTTTGCAAGTCTGCCGCCTGTCATCTTTATATTCCGTACATCTGGCTTTTTCACTAGGATTACGCCTATTCTTATGCAACGGATAGCTTTAATTGTCTTATACGGACGAAATACAAGGTGAGCACAGCTTTAGTATCGTTTTTATTGTTAAATTTTTATATCGAAATCGTGTCTAATTATTGCCGTTCACTGTGGCTAATTCCTGACAAAATTAGACACGGTGTCGATTTCGTCTACCACACCCTGTACGGGAATCGACAACCTGTGCGAATGGTGATAAAGTACATAGTCGGTGAAAACTGCCCACTGCCAGATCCACAGACACAGAGTCGTTCAGAGCTGACGGATTTGTATAAGACGACATCAATTTTGTATACGCGTTGATGTCAACTTGCGTAATCTGTTGCAGAACTCCTTAGCTTTGCTCACTCGTAATTCGTTTTGATTATTGTGAACGGGTTCGCGTTTAGTTTTTGCCCATCGTTTGTATACTTGATTTCACTGACCAGTTTGGATTTTTTGTTTTTTGCTTTTTGTTAAGCCCTGGATTAACCACTGGGCATTTATTAACCTTATGACCACGAATTGTACAATTTCACAGTTATGCCCACGTGATCCAGGCTAACTTATAACCGCGTAATATATTACACTACATTAATTCTTTTTACATTACATTACGTTAGTATATATGACGTTGCTATGAAAATAATACTCCTTGTGCCCTATATCAAAACACTCACACTATCACATGATATATCATTTACGGTATGCAAATTGTGAAAAAATAGACATTTATACAAGTAAACATTTATGCACATGCACATACATACATATATAAATAAAAACACTACAAGAATGTAGAATGTGAGCTAAAACTATATTGTTAACCGGTTTCGGCGATTTTCGCCTTTTCAAAACAAATATGATACATTTTACGAGCGTATATATACCGGTCTAATTGCTAATGGTTACAGAAGTAAATACAAGAAAACAAGACTCAGCACATATCAGTAAATAACTATCCCAGTTAGAGTCCGTTCATACAGGGGGATTTTAAGATATCCAGCTGTGAAATATGAACAATTCGTTAATGACTTATACGTATTAGTATATTAAGGGTAGTCGAGTTAAAATCAACATATAAGTCGGGACAGGAAACTATTGTATCTATAGATCATTTGTTATGGTATGCAGCTGTCCTTGTATGTACTACACAATAGAAAAAGACATCGAACGACATATATTCTATGCTATTATCTATTCAGATCCGGTGAGAATTTCCGCAGAAAGAAATCCTTCATCTGTAGTCTTCTAGATGAATCTTCGGTTTCAGCTTGTAAAAGGGGAAAATTCTGAACTTCAAATCCAAATCCTATGTGTTTACTAACACGGAGATGTCTGAGGGTGGGTGTATTTATTTGTTGTCGATGTACTCGGGTGCGGTTACGAAGTGTATCACCTGTTTCTCCTACAAAGATACTCGTGCAACCATTACAACAAATAACATAGATAAGGTTTTGAGTGCTACAGTTCATGTTGTTCCGTACCTCGAAGTGGATATTCGTTTCACGAAAATAGAAGGATCTGTCTACGATGATATTATCGCAGCGTTTGCAACGTTCATCGCCACATTTAGATGTCTTACACGGGGCTGCGTTGGGTGGTTGAAAATGAGCTCTCGTTAGCAGTTTTTTCAAGTTTGGTGCCTGGCGTTTCCCATTAATTAATTTTACACCACCAAACGCCTTTCGAAGTCGTTCATTTGAATCTAACATTTGCATGTTATTAGCAATGAAAGTTGGTCTATATATATATATATATATAAACCCTCACAAAAGACCAAGAATCCCTGTTGGACAAGGGACTAAAGTTCATTCCAACCACCCTACCCAAGAACAAAGACGACTTCATAACCAACATAGAAGCAGGCCTACAACAGTTAGCACCAGGGGGAAAAATCGACTACCTACGCCATCAGATTGTTGGCATTCTCCACAAGACCCATCCACAACGAGACAACCTCACAAAAGCAGAACGCCAAGCAATCCGGGAACTTAAATCTGACAAAACTATCACCATAGTTCCTGCAGACAAGGGCCAGGCCACAGTCATTTTGGACAGGACCAAGTACGAGGACATGGTAACTTCGATGCTGGGAGATACCTCAACGTATAAGACCCTTGATAAAGATCCGACCTCCACGATTGACATAGACCACCGAGCCCTAGTAAAAGAACTACAAGACAACAAAGAAATAGACTACGCCCTGTATAAAAAACTTGTGACATCCCACCCTCAGCCCCCTTATGCACGAACCACAGTCAAGACCCACAAAGACCCCATAAAAGTTAGATTGTTGGTCTGCAGTAGAGATACGGTGCATTACAGCACTGCCCATCACCTTACCCAGCTACTAGTACCACTGGGGAAGACTCCTTCATTAGAGACTCCACAGATGTTTGTGAAAAAATTCTTCTCATCCAAAACCCGGGCAGAATGGTCAGCTACGATGTGGTAGGCCTCTTCACCAACATCCCTAGAGATCGGGCCATGGATACCATAGAGAGACGAGTCACAGAATCACGACCTACTATGAAAACCTTCCTCTCCATTGACAGCATTATGAAATTAGTGGAATCCTGTATTAATTCCACCTATTTCACATGGGGCGACAAGTTCTGTGAGCAGGTACATGGATTACCTATGGGATCCCCTCTATCCCCGGTGATAACTGAAATGTACATGACGGAACTGAAAGAAACCGCTCTCCTCACTTCCCCCATTAAGCCTATGTGTTGGCACAGAAAAGTTGATGACGTTTAATCCATTCTTCAAGACGGCGATGACCCTACCATCCTTCTCAACCATCTAAATGCCCAACATCCGAGAATGGAATTCACCATGGAGAAAGAAGACAACAAACTCCCCTTCCTTGATGTCCTAGTCCACAGGCAGAACCATACCCTCAAAACCAGTGTTTATAGAAAACCCACTCACACCGACCAATATATCCATTTCCTATCCAACCACCCAAGCCAAGTCAAAACGGGCATCATATCTACCTTAACTAGACGAGCCAAAAACATATGTTCAACAGGAAGCCTGCCCAGTGAAATAACCCACTTAAAGACGGTCTTCACCGATCAAAACAGGTATCCTAAAGCCATGGTAGACAGAATTATCAACAAGACACTCCAACCCCAGCCACAACAAAATCAAATCCCCCGAGACCCCAGCCCCGTATTCATTGCCATTCCATACATAGGGCAGACCAGTCACCACCTAAAACGACTCCTAAAAGAACAAG
>JAVTVY010039137.1:0-15592 GCA_036873755.1 Hanleya hanleyi | reverse complement strand
AAATGGCTGACGGCAGCCATATTGGATTACGCACATTGCTGAAAAACAATCCCAACCGTCCTCTCGCCAATGTCAAGGCACACCCCAAGTTTGAAGTTGATCGGTTAAATCGTTCATGAGTTATTGTCCGGGACAAGAAAATCTAAGTTCCAATTGCTTATAATCCAATATGGCTGATGGCGGCGGTGGCCATCTTGGATCAAGCACGTCCTTGAAAAACAATCCTAATCCTCCTCTCAACAATGTCAAGGCACTCCCCACATATGAAGTAGATCGGTTGAATCGTTCTCGAGTTGTTGTCCGGACAAGATCCAACTGCTTATAATCCAATATGGCTGACGGCAGCCATATTAGATTACGCACATTGCTGAAAAACAATCACAACCGTCCTCTCACCAATGTCAAGGCACACACAAAGTTTGAAGTTGATCGGTTAAATCGCTCAGGAGTTATTGTCCGGACAAGAAAATCTAAGTTCCAATTGCTTATAATCCAATATGGCTGATGGCGGCCATATTAGATTACGCACATTGCTGAAAAACAATCCCAACCATCCTCTCACCAATGTCAAGGCATACCCCAAGTTTGAAGTTGATCGGTTAAATCGTCCACGAGTTATTGTCCGGACAAGAAAATCTAAGATCGAACTGCTTATAATCCAAAATGGCTGACGGCGGCCATATTTGATTACGCACATTGCTGAAAAACAATCCCAATCGTCCTCTCACCAATGTCAAGGCACACCCCAAGTTTGAAGTTGATCGGTTAAATCGTTCACGAGTTATTGTCCGGACAAGAAAATCTAAGATCGTACTGCTTATAATCCAAAATGGCTGACGGCGGCCATATTGGATTACGCACATTGCTGAAAAACAATCCCAACCGTCCTCTCGCCAATGTCAAGGCACACCCCAAGTTTGAAGTTGATCGGTTAAATCGTTCACGAGTTATTGTCCGGACAAGAAAATCTTACGGAATTACGGACACCGGTGTTTCTAATATCCCCCCCCTACTAAGTAGCGGGGGACAAAAAGAAATCCAGGACCCGTGCAAACTCTGTGGGCATCAAATTGAAGGGCTTTTATTTGCTCACATTATTCATGTCATATAGTAGAAATACGTCAATTTGATTCCCGCGAAAATACGGTTAACATGACGTAAACCCGACTTCCTGTCTATCGGTAGCAATCAGGATGTGATAAAATTACACATGTGAGTTTTCAGTATGTTATTTTTGCCAAATAATGATTCCCAAATATTTCTAAGGCTGTAAAATGCCAAATATGTTCTGAATGTACACTCTAGACAGACACGGATCACTGAGCATGTGGCGATAAACGTCTTGTTTTTTTATAATATGTTTACTTGTTCCAATTACAATACCCATCGATAAAAAACATTGGCCCCACAATAATTTTTCAGATCGGTAAATCAGACGTCTGCAGCATTTCTTTTGTCGTGGATGGACGGTTTTACTATGGCAAACTCTGCGGCAGTGCCGATTGCCGCAGTCAATTGCGAGAGCTGAGTTACTGAAACAAAGATGTAATACAAAACAGGCAGTCTCAGTCAATAACCTCGCTAAGTTACTGAAACAGAGAGGGAATACAATATATACTCAACAGTCCCACTGACTAACCTTATCAAGTCACTGAAACACAGATGTAATACAAAACACAGGCAGTCTCGCTCAATATTACCTTGCCAAGTTACTGAAACAGAGCGAATACAAAATATAGCCACAGCCTCAGTCCATAACCTTGTTAAGTTACTGAAACTTAAATGTAATAAATAATATAGTCACAGCCTGACTTACTGAAACAGAGTTACTGAAACATAGAGTGAATACAAAACATAGTCACAGCCTCACTCCATAACCTTGTTAAGAGGAGAGGATGGTTGTCTATTTAGCATATGCTGGATCTCCAGTTCTGCTAATCCTAGGACCATTAAATCTTAAGCTTGTACAGATGCAGAGATTCAGGTTGGGCGTGTGACTAGAATGAAGACAGCAGCGCCACCTAGGACATTTTATTAAACGTTACGAGGAAAAATTGTTTAACCTGTGTTCTTTTATTGCACCAAACATTTATGTTTGACATTACTGAGAATATGCACATTATTAGTCCATTTTAGAATGGTATTATGACAATCATACAAAGTGGGCAATTATTTTCACCGAAAATATTTCCTGCAAAAGGTAACGGCCGCAAAACATAATTTCTTACTGAAAACTATTCAATAATGTGTATTCATATCATAGGGAATATTTCCTGAAATTTTTTTTAAGATCCATAAAGAATTAATGGCAAACGATTTTTCCCAAGCAATGACAAATCAGCTAGAAAGATGGATTCTGAGAAAACGAGTCACGAACATTAGCAGCCAAATGCTTGACTGTACGCCATTGAAGTGGTGCTCTGCACCGTGAAAACTGTATATTCATTTGTTTTCTAGTCACAGGTCGTTTCTACTATTTGACAACTCGGCGTGTTCAAATGATGCAAAAATCGTGCATAGGCATGATTTATTGTTTCTGTATACATGTATATATATATAAGGCCACTGTTAATTAATTGTTTGTTTCTCGTAACCTTGCTTGTAAAAATACACATGCTGAGTGTGATAATTATTAATTATTAACTTGCAAATCAATTGTATACAAATTGTATAAAAGTTTTACTCATGAAAATGTAAATCCCTCATGGATTTTAATTATTTGCTCTCAAAATATAGATGATGGCTGGTTACGGGAAACAAACAATCAATTATCAGCGGCCTAACTTTATTTTCTGAGGGTTTACAAAAATAGTCAGTTTTTCCCTGAGGCTCTCTAACAAAAAGACAATTGCAAAGAAATAAACTAACAGGAGGGAAGCAATCAGAGATTGCTCCGCTTTAATGTGAGACTGCCCCGCCATTGTTCTGTTGTTTATTGGTTGGTGGAGGCCTAATTTGGATAATTATAAAAATTCGATTTCAGTCACTTTTGTCTAACACAATACACTTTCCAATTATCAACCAACAAGTGATAATACGATGTTTCGATGGAAGATGGTCACCAAAGCTTTCGCCAAATCCAAAAATGTGACCTGGTTATGAGACCTACATTCCTTGGGAGTATATTGTGATGAAATTATGAAGCAATCTGTGAACTTTGATTTTTGCACCCAATTCACTCTTTCAATTTCATACTTCAGGACCTATGTTGTCGGCTTTGGAATGTAGAATAACATATAATATAGCCATTTTCACTTAGGTTTCATAAACAAAGGGCCATAACTCTTGAAAATATAACCGAAAGCAGAGAAACTTCATGCTGCATACCAATGGGTCACTGACCACACATATCATGCAAATTTCATAATTGTCTATAAAATATTAACCAAGATCCAGCCCGGACAAGTCCCAATTTACAAAAATTTGAAGAAAAAAGGGCCATAACTCTTGAAAATATATGCAAAACGCAGCGAAAATTCACGCTGCACAACTACAGGGCAATGACAACAGATCCTGCAAATTTCATAATTGTCCATACAATATTAACCGAGATCCAGCCCAGACAAGTCTCAATTCACGGAGAATTCAGGAACAAAGGGCCATAACTCTTGAAAATATAAGCGAAACATGGTGAAACTTTACGCTGCACAACTGTGGGGCACTGACCACATATCATGCAAATTTCATACTTGTCCATACAATATTAACCAAGATCCAGCCCGGACAAGTCCCATTCACAGTGATTTCAGAAAAAGGGCCGTAACTCTTGAAAATTATACCGGAACTCGGAAAAAACTCAACGCTGCACATCTACGAGGCACTGGCCACATTCCATGCAAGTTTCAATCTTGTCCATCAACTATTAACCGAGATATTGCACGGACAAGAAATTCGGACGGACAGACGGACGGACGGACAGAAGGACGGACAAAGCGATCGCTATAATAAGACAATTCTTAACATTTTTTTAACTGCATGCTGATTAAAGAGGTCATCATTCTGGACTTGAAGAGCTCAAGGGAGGAAGATGCTGTAATATTTTGGTCTCAGGGAGTTCCACAGCTTTGCTCCAGAATAGTTCAAGCTTTGCAGGATATACATGTAGCATGTTTTGGGTGAAGTAAGGCAAAACGTGTTATTCCAAGTTGACCTGAGGTTTCTTGTTGTAACTTCATCTACATATTTAAATAGATCATTAAGGTGTGAGGGACATTGCAGATTGACGATTTTGTACATGAAGGTTGCTTTTTGATATACTATTCTGTCAGGTATACTGATCCATTGAAGCTCTCACAAAAGACTTCTTGTGGGAGTTAAATAGTGGGAATTCAGAATATAATAATATAATAACGAGAGATCCTGAAGGATCTTGGCAGCCACCATTGTCCGATAATTGTAAGCTACTGACTAGAGGATCTTTTTGTCCATTGTTACGGAGAAAAAACGATTGACTTGTAATTTTGTTTACAGAATTTCGAATCTGAGCGAAAAAGATCGGGAAAGGGACACTGAGAAATGAGCAAAGTTAGTCTGAAAGTGAAAGTACATGTACGGAGGATCCTTCGCCTTTGTTTTGTGGTATTTTTTTTTTTAATTTATTTTTTTGTGCACGTGTCATCATTGGGTACTGGAAGCGAGGACCAATCTCTTTGACACTTTGGCATAAGCTATGTAACATACTTAAAATTTCATAATTAGGAACGAATGCTAATTCTGTTCTGTTTACTGGGCTAGTTTGAGATATCTCTTTTAAGATACCATGCTCGAAAATAGTAAGATGGTACAAGGGATCCGGTCTGCGCAGTAATGTTGAAACTTCAAAAGTGCCTGAATCCTGATCATCTCCCTTGGATCAAAACATGCAGTAGTCTACATTTGTTGAGTTGTGAAGTTGAGTCACAAGAGTGACGTCCCTTCATGTAGCCGACCCGCGGGCAGACGGAAGGTGGAGCAGTTCACTTGCTACTGCATGGACTAAAGAAAACTGATTTAAAATTTGAAGAAATACATTTTAATTCCGAATTATTTGAACTCCTTGATATGGAAGGTGAAGGTATGGATATTCTCTACAGTCAATATATAGAATATGCCCCACCGTTTGATCCGCTGACTCTTGTGATGCAACGTCAAAACTCGAGAAAACCGTATTAATTTGAAGTGTAAGTTGGATTTTCGAATCGGACTAAGAAAAGGTATCTTGCACTACTAGGCCCCATGTGGGACCTGTGTATCAAATTTCAGAAAGATCCATGAAATATTTCCCCGAGCATTCACGATAACAATGTTTCAAGGGGAAATTCAAGATGGCCGCCTTGTGGCAAGGAGAACCTGTGTACCAAATTTAACAAAGATACATGCAGTAGTTCCTGAGAAATCACAACAAAATGGGAAAATCCAAGATGGCCGCCTGGTGACCATATTGGATTTTCGATTCGGACCGAAAAAGACATCTTGCATATAGAGACCCTAAGGGGAACCTGTGTACCAAATTTGAGAAAGATCCTTGCAGTAGTTCCTGAGAAATGACGATAAAGTTTCATGGAGAAATCCAAGATGGTTGCCTGGTGGCCATGTTGGATTTTCAAATCGGACTGGGGAAGGTATCTTGCACAACTAGACACCAAGGGGAACCTGTGTAACAAATTTGAGAAAGATCCATGCAGTACTTCCTGAGAAATAACGATAAATTTTCAGGGGGGGAATCCAAGATGGCTGCCTGGTGGCCATATTGGATTTTTGAATCGGACCAAAAAGGTATCTTGCACAACTGGACCCCAAGGGGAAACTGTGTACCAAATTTGAGAAAGATCCAGGCAGTACTTCCTGAGACATCGCGATAACAAGGTTTCATGGAGAAATCCAAGATGGCTGCCTTGTGGCCATATTGGATTTTCGATTCGGACCAGAAAAGGTATCTTGCAAAACTAGGCCCCAAGGGGAACCTGTGTACCAAATTTAAGAAAGATCCATGCAGTAGTTCCTGAGAAATCGCGATAAGGTTTCATGGAGAAATCCCAGATGGCTGCCTGGTGGCCATACTGGATTTTCGAATCGGACCAGAAAAGGTATCTTGCACAACCAGACCCCAAGGGGAACCTGTGTACCAAATTTGAGAAAGATCCTTGAAGTATTTCCTGAGAAATCGCGAGAACAAGATTTCATGGGGAAATCCAAGATGGATGCCCGGTGGCCATATTGGATTTTCGAATCGGACCAAAAAAGGTATCTTGCACAACTAGACCCCAAGGGGAACCTGTGTACCAAATTTGAGAAAGATCCATACAGTAGTTCCTGAGAAATCGCGATAACAAGGGTTTCATGGGGAAATCCAAGATGGCTGCCTGGTGGCCATATTGGATTTTTGAATCGGACCAAAAAAGGTATCTTGCACAACTAGACCCCAAGGGAAACCTGTGTACCAAATTTGAGAAAGATCCATGAAGTAGTTCCTGAGAAATCGCGATAACAAGGTTTCATGGGGAAATCCAAGATGGCTGCCTGGCGGCTATATTGGATTTTCGAATCGGACCAAAAAAGGTATCTTGCACAGCTAGACCCCAAGGGGAACCTGTGTATCAAATTTGAGAAAGATCCATGCAGTAGTTTCTGAGAAATCGAGATAACAAAAATTGTTTACGGACGGACCACGGACGAAAAGTGATTTGAACAGCCCACTATCTGATGATGGTGGGCTAATAAAAGGCTTCATTTATAGTCGATATTACACTCTTAGGCTGTTGCCTTTCTATCAGAGGGTCTGCAAATAGAGATAATGTACAATACATTGCAAATATATACAAAAATAGAAGATAATGAATTGTTTACATAAATAATTTTAAAAAATTAAAATATAATTTAAAAATAATTTAAATATGTATATATTGCACAGCCGAAATAACTAAGACTAAACTATCCAGCTAGGTTCTGAGCATATGCTGTCTGAGTATGGATTTAAATATTTGAAGGCTGCTGGACTTTCTAATTTCGACAGGAATTTCATTCCAAATTTTGGGGCCGTTGTATGAAAAGCTCTTTTTGCTCTATGTGCTGGCATGTAAATTGAATGTGTCTGTGTTGATCGTGTTTGCCTGTGTTGATCATGAAGCCCATCTAAACCTATTGACTGGCTGCTATCAATTTCGGATACATGTTTCGGACACGGTCAATGGTTACCAAGGGGATTTCGAAGAAAACGTCAGTTGAAAGAAGGAAATTTACCAAGTGTTCTACTTTTGTAAAAATACTACAGTCTTCACAATTTGTCATTGTTTGCTTCAAGTAAATTTTCGTGAGATAAAGAAAGTGAGTGAATGATAAGTTATAATGATATAAGTTATCAGAATATCCCCTGCTGCGATGGGTCGAGATATCGATCGTGACAACGTGTTCCCCTGTCGAGATGGGTTGAGATATCGATCGTGATAACGTGTTCACCTGCTGAGATGGGTCGAGATATCGATCGTGATAACGTGTTCCAACATTTATTGTTGATATTCACACTTTGCAGTTTTGACAGCGGTGAAAAGGATAATTTATTTATAAATTGACTGGACGATGAAAACATATGATTCATTTTTTTGCGAACGAAAAAACATTTGCGCTGATTTTCTTTTGCGTAATCTCTAGGCGAACTGAACGATCAACTCATCTGACAGATAACACATGAACTTACATAAAGGACATATAGCAGATAACTCATGAACTTACTGATATAGGGACTCCCTTGATAGCGACCGTAACAATCGCCGATTTGTCGTTAGTACATCCATGGCGAAAGTCTCCAATCCAAACAAGGCTTGTAATATAGCATTCATATAGCATGTGTTACCCAAATTAGAAAACCTGGAATATAAATAATATTTGACATTAGTTGATAGTAATCAGAGCCCCATCCACCTGTTCAATATCTGACATAGTTGATAGTAATCAGAGACCCATCCACCTGTCCAATATTTGACATAAATAATAGTAATCAGAGCCCCATCCACCTGTTCAATATTTGACATAAATGATAGTAATCAGACTAATCCACCTGTTCAATATTTGACATAGTTGATAGTAATGAGACCCATCCACCTGTCCAATATTTGACAGTTGATAGTAATCAGAGATTCATACACCTGTCCAATACTTGACATAAATAATAGTAATCAGAGACTGATCCACCTGTTCAATATTTGACAGTTGATAGTAATCAGAGACCCATCCACCTGTCCAATATTTGACATGACAGTAATCAGACTGATCCACCTGTTCAATATTTGACAGTTGATAGTAATCAGAGACCCATCCACCTGTCCAATATTTGACATGACAGTAATCAGACTGATCCACCTGTTCAATATTTGACAGTAATCAGAGACCCATACACCTGTCCAATATTTGACATGACAGTAATCAGACTGATCCACCTGTCCAATATTTGAATCAGAGACCCATCCACCTGTCCAATATTTGACATAACTGATAGTAATCAGAGACCCCTCCACCTGTCCAATATTTGACATAAATAATAGTAATCAGAGCCCCATCCACCTGTTCAATATTTGACATAAATGATAGTAATCAGACTGATCCACCTGTTCAATATTTGACATAGTTGATAGGAATAAGAGACCCATCCACCTGTCCAATATTTGACAGTTGATAGTAATCAGAGATCCATCCACCTGTCCAATATTTGATATAAATAATAGTAATCAGACTGATCCACCTGTTCAATATTTGACAGTTGATAGTAATCAGAGACCCATCCACCTGTGCAATATTTGACATGACAGTAATCAGACTGATCCACCTGTCCAATATTTGACAGTTGATAGTAATCAGACCCATCCACCTGTCCAATATTTGACATAACTGATAGTAATCAGAGACCCATCCACCTGTCCAATATTTGACATAAATGATAGTAATCAAACCCATCCATCTGTCCAATATTTGACAGAGTTGATGGTAATCAGAGACCCAACCACCTATCCAATATTTGACATAGTTGATAGTAATCAGAGCCCCAACCACCTATCCAATATTTGGCACAGTTGATAGTAATCAGACCCATCCACCTGTCCAGTATTTGACACAAATAATAGTAATCAGAGAATAATCCACCTGTTCAATATCTGACATAGTTGATAGTAATACGAGACCCATCCACCAGTCCAATATTTGACAGTTGATAGTAATCAGAGATTCATCCACCTGTCCAATATTTGACATAAATAATAGTAATCAGAGACTGATCCACCTGTTAAATATTTGACAGTTGATAGTAATCAGGGACCCATCCACCTGTGCAATATTTGACATGACAGTAATCAGACTGATCCACCTGTCCAATATTTGACAGTTGATAGTAATCAGAGATCCATCCACCTGTCCAATATTTGACATAAATAATAGTAATCACTGATCCACCTGTTCAATATTTGACAGTTGATAGTAATCAGAGACCCATCCACCTGTCCAATATTTGACATGACAGTAATCAGACTGATCCACCTGTTCAATATTTGACAGTAATCAGAGACCCATCCACCTGTCCAATATTTGACATGACAGTAATCAGACTGATCCACCTGTTCAATATTTGACAGTAATCAGAGACCCATCCACCTGTCCAATATTTGACATAACTGATAGTAATCAGAGACTAATCCACCTGTTCAATATTTGACATAGTTGATAGTAATAAGAGACCCATCCACCTGTCCAATATTTGACATGACAGTAATCAGACTGATCCACCTGTCCAATATTTGACAGTTGATAGTACTCAGAGACCCATCCACCTGTCCAATATTTGACATGACAGTAATCAGACTGATCCACCTGTCCAATATTTGACAGTTGATAGTAATCAGACCCATCCACCTGTCCAATATTTGACATAACTGATAGTAATCAGACCCATCCACCTGTCCAATATTTGACATAAATGATAGTAATCAGAGACCCATCCATCTGTCCAATATTTGACAGAGTTGATGGTAATCAGAGACCCAACCACCTGTCCAATATTTGACATAGTTGATAGTAATCAGAGCCCCAACCACCTGTCCAATATTTGACATAGTTCATAGTAATCAGAGACCCATCCACCTGTCCAATATTTGACACAGTTGATAGTAATCAGAGACCCATCCACCTGTCCAATATTTGACATAAATAATAGTAATCAGAGACTAATCCACCTGTCCAATATTTGACAGTTGATAGTAATCAGAGATTCATCGACCTTTCCAATATTTGACATAAATAATAGTAATCAGACTGATCCACCTGTTCAATATTTGACAGTAATCCGAGACCCAGCCACCTGTCCAATATTTGACATGACAGTAATCAGACTGATCCACCTGTCCAATATTTGACAGTTGATAGTAATCAGAGACCCATTCACCTGTCCAATATTTGACATAACTGATAGTAATCAGAGACCCCTCCACCTTTCCAATATTTGACATAAATAATAGTAATCAGAGCCCCATCCACCTGTTCAATATTTGACATAAATGATAGTAATCAGAGACTGATCCACCTGTCCAATATTTGACAGTTGATAGTAATCAGACTGATCCACCTGTTCAATATTTGACATAGTTGATAGTAATCAGACCCATCCACCTGTCCAATATTTGACATAAATAATAGTAATCAGAGACGAATCCACCGATCAATATTTGACATAGTTGATAGTAATCAGACCCATCCACCTGTCGAATATTTGACATAAATATTAGTAATCAGAGACTGATCCACCTGTTCAATATTTGACAGTTGATAGTAATCAGAGACCCATCCACCTATTCAATATTTGACATAGTTGATAGTAATCAGACCCATCCACCTGTCGAATATTTGACATAAATATTAGTAATCAGAGACTGATCCACCTGTCCAATATTTGACAGTTGATAGTAATCAGAGACCCATTCACCTGTCCAATATTTGACATAAATGATAGTAATCAGAGACCCATCCACCTATTCAATATTTGACATAGTTGATAGTAATCAGACCCATCCACCTGTCGAATATTTGACATAAATATTAGTAATCAGAGACTGATCCACCTGTTCAATATTTGACAGTTGATAGTAATCAGAGACCCATCCACCTGTGCAATATTTGACATGACAGTAATCAGACTGATCCACCTGTCCAATATTTGACAGTTGATAGTAATCAGACCCATCCACCTGTCCAATATTTGACAAAACTGATAGTAATCAGAGACTGATCCACCTGTTCAATATTTGACAGTTGATAGTAATCAGAGACCCATCCACCTGTGCAATATTTGACATAAATGATAGTAATCAGACTGATCCACCTGTTCAATATTTGACATAGTTGATAGGAATAAGAGACCCATCCACCTGTCCAATATTTGACAGTTGATAGTAATCAGAGATCCATCCACCTGTCCAATATTTGATATAAATAATAGTAATCAGACTGATCCACCTGTTCAATATTTGACAGTTGATAGTAATCAGAGACCCATCCACCTGTGCAATATTTGACATGACAGTAATCAGACTGATCCACCTGTCCAATATTTGACAGTTGATAGTAATCAGACCCATCCACCTGTCCAATATTTGACATAACTGATAGTAATCAGAGACCCATCCACCTGTCCAATATTTGACATAAATGATAGTAATCAAACCCATCCATCTGTCCAATATTTGACAGAGTTGATGGTAATCAGAGACCCAACCACCTATCCAATATTTGACATAGTTGATAGTAATCAGAGCCCCAACCACCTATCCAATATTTGGCACAGTTGATAGTAATCAGACCCATCCACCTGTCCAGTATTTGACACAAATAATAGTAATCAGAGAATAATCCACCTGTTCAATATCTGACATAGTTGATAGTAATACGAGACCCATCCACCAGTCCAATATTTGACAGTTGATAGTAATCAGAGATTCATCCACCTGTCCAATATTTGACATAAATAATAGTAATCAGAGACTGATCCACCTGTTAAATATTTGACAGTTGATAGTAATCAGGGACCCATCCACCTGTGCAATATTTGACATGACAGTAATCAGACTGATCCACCTGTCCAATATTTGACAGTTGATAGTAATCAGAGATCCATCCACCTGTCCAATATTTGACATAAATAATAGTAATCAGACTGATCCACCTGTTCAATATTTGACAGTTGATAGTAATCAGAGACCCATCCACCTGTCCAATATTTGACATGACAGTAATCAGACTGATCCACCTGTTCAATATTTGACAGTAATCAGAGACCCATCCACCTGTCCAATATTTGACATGACAGTAATCAGACTGATCCACCTGTTCAATATTTGACAGTAATCAGAGACCCATCCACCTGTCCAATATTTGACATAACTGATAGTAATCAGAGACTAATCCACCTGTTCAATATTTGACATAGTTGATAGTAATAAGAGACCCATCCACCTGTCCAATATTTGACATGACAGTAATCAGACTGATCCACCTGTCCAATATTTGACAGTTGATAGTACTCAGAGACCCATCCACCTGTCCAATATTTGACATGACAGTAATCAGACTGATCCACCTGTCCAATATTTGACAGTTGATAGTAATCAGACCCATCCACCTGTCCAATATTTGACATAACTGATAGTAATCAGACCCATCCACCTGTCCAATATTTGACATAAATGATAGTAATCAGAGACCCATCCATCTGTCCAATATTTGACAGAGTTGATGGTAATCAGAGACCCAACCACCTGTCCAATATTTGACATAGTTGATAGTAATCAGAGCCCCAACCACCTGTCCAATATTTGACATAGTTCATAGTAATCAGAGACCCATCCACCTGTCCAATATTTGACACAGTTGATAGTAATCAGAGACCCATCCACCTGTCCAATATTTGACATAAATAATAGTAATCAGAGACTAATCCACCTGTCCAATATTTGACAGTTGATAGTAATCAGAGATTCATCGACCTTTCCAATATTTGACATAAATAATAGTAATCAGACTGATCCACCTGTTCAATATTTGACAGTAATCCGAGACCCAGCCACCTGTCCAATATTTGACATGACAGTAATCAGACTGATCCACCTGTCCAATATTTGACAGTTGATAGTAATCAGAGACCCATTCACCTGTCCAATATTTGACATAACTGATAGTAATCAGAGACCCCTCCACCTTTCCAATATTTGACATAAATAATAGTAATCAGAGCCCCATCCACCTGTTCAATATTTGACATAAATGATAGTAATCAGAGACTGATCCACCTGTCCAATATTTGACAGTTGATAGTAATCAGACTGATCCACCTGTTCAATATTTGACATAGTTGATAGTAATCAGACCCATCCACCTGTCCAATATTTGACATAAATAATAGTAATCAGAGACGAATCCACCGATCAATATTTGACATAGTTGATAGTAATCAGACCCATCCACCTGTCGAATATTTGACATAAATATTAGTAATCAGAGACTGATCCACCTGTTCAATATTTGACAGTTGATAGTAATCAGAGACCCATCCACCTATTCAATATTTGACATAGTTGATAGTAATCAGACCCATCCACCTGTCGAATATTTGACATAAATATTAGTAATCAGAGACTGATCCACCTGTCCAATATTTGACAGTTGATAGTAATCAGAGACCCATCGACCTTTCCAATATTTGACATAAATGATAGTAATCAGAGACCCATCCACCTATTCAATATTTGACATAAATATTAGTAATCAGAGACTGATCCACCTGTTCAATATTTGACAGTTGATAGTAATCAGAGACCCATCCACCTATTCAATATCTGACATAGTTGATAGTAATCAGATACCCATCCACCTGTTCAATATTTGACAGTTGATAGTAATCAGAGACCCATCCACCTGTCCAATATTTGACATGACAGTAATCAGACTCATCCACCTGTCCAATATTTGACAGTTGATAGTAATCAGACCCATCCACCTGTCCAATATTTGACATAACTGATAGTAATCAGAGACCCATCCACCTTTCCAATATTTGACATAAGAGATAGTAATCAGACCCATCCATCTGTCCAATATTTGACAGTTGATAGTAATCAGACCCATCCACCTGTCCAATATTTGACATAACTGATAGTAATCAGAGACCCATCCACCTTTCCAATATTTGACATAAGAGATAGTAATCAGAGACCCATCCACCTGTTCAATATTTGACAGAGTTGATGGTAATCAGAGACCCAACCACCTGTCCAATATTTGACATAAGAGATAGTAATCAGAGACCCATCCATCTGTTCAATATTTGACAGAGTTGATGGTAATCAGAGACCCAACCACCTGTCCAATATTTGACACAATTGATAGTAATCAGACCCAACCACCTGTCCAATATTTGACAGTTCATAGTAATAAGAGCCCCATCCACCTGTCCAATATTTGACAGAGTTGATGGTATCAGAGCCCCATCCACCTGTCCAATATTTGACAGAGTTGATGGTAATCAGAGCCCCATCCACCTGTCCAATATTTGACAGAGTTGATAGTAGCCCAAACACCTGTCCATAGCAAACAGGGACATTACAATTTGGACAGGTAAACTTTGGAAAATTTAATATAGGAAAGATAGGAAACACAATCAGGACTGTCCAAATCTGGAAAATGAGAATTTCGGACAGGCAGGTTTTACATTCTTGCTAACATCCTGGTTCGTGCTGTATGTACATGTACCCATGTGACTATTAGTATACTGTGGATAGAATAGAGATATCTACCATCGCTGGAACTACAAGTGTCGTTTCTGAGAGTTCCTGCACTTAAACCCCAAGAGTTTCTAGTAGGCATATTACATATGGATATATAGTTAGATAAGTTAATGATCATGGCCAGTGAACTCAAGACGACACTCACGTGCATGTATGTAGATCTGTACATACCCTTGAAGTGCCGACTGTGTTTTCGAGTCCGAGTGAGACGTTTTGTTTTTGGACCAGGAGTATGGGATGTTGGAGAGACGTGGTCGTTTGTTCGGTGTGGGATCAGGCATGAGACCTGGTGTCCGCTTTGATGAGCTGAGAAATAAAAAGACACTTACTGATTTCATTGTCCATTCTACAGGCATGAGTCAAATCAAGTTTGCCATAATATTTTGGTATGACAACAGTCACAATACACCAAACCTGCTGCATTGAGTATATGACTGACCCCATGCTTCTAACAGTTGCATGAAGTTTTTCAAGCCATGCGCATCCCGACGCATAACTCTCGCCATTACACGGTGCCATGAAACTAAAAGTCCATTTCAATGGCTCTTTGACCTCAGACGGAACCAACCAATTCTTCCTTCAATATAGTCATTCTGTACTAGGAATCGTGACGGGATGGGAAATGCGACATTAAACCTTAATTCTCTCTCTCTCTCTCTCTTCAGACATGGATGACCCGTCATACAGTACGTGAAAGAAATGAACTCAATACTTGGCTGACACGATGTTAACATCATGACAACCCGATTCTGTCACAATGTTAACATGATGATAACCCGATTCTTGTCCTGATCTTGTCC
>JAVTVY010039136.1:0-16169 GCA_036873755.1 Hanleya hanleyi | reverse complement strand
CGGTATGCGAGGTAAAGACAAACCTGCGCTTTCATAAAAGTAAATTTTCACGAAAGAAAAACTCGCATTCCAGATAGTATAATTGGAAACTTCCTCGAGAATCTCTGAATCGGCAAAAAGATAAAGGACGAGTGTCATTCACCAGGATGCGAGTCGGAAGTGAGAAGTCAAATTCAAAGTCGGAGGTCAAAAACGTAAAACTCCGAAGAACTCTCTCGGCTTTTTCTTTTCTTTTTTTTTAGTTGGGGGTGGGGGGAGATAGCGACTGAAAAAATATATATTCCCATGCTTCAATCGTTATCTGTGAATCCGATCAACAACCTAGCCGGATAATCTGTCAAAAATTATCCGTCGTCTGGGTAAGGTTGAAGGGTCATCGGAAGCTCGAACTGTGATACAGGCAAAAACTGTTGTTGTTGTAGTCTGGAAAAATAACTGCCTCACGAGGCGCTCTCTCGGCTTTTTCTTTTCCTTTTGTTTGAAGATGGGGGGGGGGAGGGAGATAGCGACTGGAAATATATATCTTCCCATGATACTTCAATCGTGCGCTCATGAATTCCACGGAAAAGCGGACATTGCTAAACAGCCCTTTTTCGCATAAAATTCACTCCACATTCTGTCGTAGACCCTATAGTAGCATGTTGTTTGTTCTATTCGCTTCCTATGATCCCCGGGAATAAGCCAATAATAGAGAAGATGTGTTTTAATAGCGAAATATTTTTCCCGCAATTTTTTAACATGAAGAACTCGGGAAATTCTAAATTGTCAAAGAAGAAAAATTGCACTTTACTGAAAACTATACTATTTTGAACATCTGCAGAAAAGATATGCATGTGGCGGGAGCTGTATACCTTAGTAAAAATAAGAGGTCAGTGTTTTAATTTTCTAAGTAGAAGAGATAAATTCACTCTAGGAATATTTTTTTGAAGAAAATGTGTAATTAATAAAGCACTTTTACCGATAAGATTTAAAAAGCGCACTCGTGATTCCATCACGATTTTTTGTCGATTCCGTCACGGACTAGATTTAACCCCTGGGATGATCTAGTCGCGTTTTTCTCACGATGAAAAAAATCTTATCATCCTTGGGTACTGTATGTTAGTAAGAGATGTCATATAAGAATAGTCAGATCGAAACAGAGCAGCAAAAAAAATAGACAAGCAACACTAGTCAAGAGTCATGTCCGTTTCAGGTGATTCCGTCACGAACATTTCGAAGCATGATTTACTGAAAATGCTGGATCATCTGTAGATTTTTCATGGATCCGTAAACAGATGTCATATAGAATAGCAAATTAAACTTGAAACTACATGGGTATGACCACAGAATTTCCGAGTACATGACTTTGAATAAAGAAAAAGTCTTCCCAACGGTGATTCCGTCACGGTGGAATTCATGATCTGTGAATCCGATCAACAACCTAGCCGGACAATCTGTCAAAAATTATCCGTCGTCTGGGTAAGGTTGAAGGGTCATCGGAAGCTCGAACTGTGATACAGGCAAAAACTGTTGTTGTTGTAGTCTAGAAAAATAACTGGCATGCACTCTATGGAGAAGGGCCGCGTGAGGCACAAAGGGCAATTTTTTGTTGTTGTTTATCTGCAAATCCGCTCAACTCGATGGGTATCTTTCACTTGTTCTCACAGTTGCCTGGCCTGTGTGATATTGGGTGGTCGAAGTCTACGTATAGTTTTTTTCAATAAATTATGGAAATTAATATAAACATATATACAGATATTTTTTTAAATAGATTTTTTTATAAGTGTATTTATCTTTCATCTTTGGCTCAATTAAAGTCATTCTCTAAAATGTGAAGCCGAGTTAATACAGTTTTTATCTCGCCTTACGAAGTAAAGGGGAGATATTGTGAGGGGGGGAAAAGGATGTCGTCGTCGGTGTCGGTGTCGGTGTCCCCTGCCTGGAAATGAATGGGTTTTTGGTTTAGCAAGTTAAAAAAAAATCTAGAAAAAATATAAAAAAAAATATAAAAAATATGAGGGGTGGGTATGCCACCTGGGGGTACTACCCCTGGGGTACTCTAATGTTAAAATCCCTATGAATGAGTTTTGCGTTTAGCAGAAGTGCACATGTACATCTGTACTTGGAAAGTTTCTTGCAGTTGTCAGCTGTCATTGGATGATTATGAAACTTGGTACACATGTTTCTTATGATAAGAGGATGTACCTGTGCTATTTTTGAGAAGAAACATTAATTTTTCTCAAAATTATGGGAAATGAAGAGTTTTCTGTTTAGGTAAATTGTACATGTAGGCCTCTACATGTATACATATACATCTACATGGTAACTTTGCTCCAGTTGTCAGCTGTCATTGGATGATTATGAGACTTGGTACACATGTTTCTTATGATTAGAGGATGTACCTGTGCTATTTTTGACAAGAAATATTAATTTTTCTCCAAATTATGGCAAATGAAGAGTTTTCTGTTTAGGTAAATTGTACGTGTAGGCCTCTACATGTATACATATGCATGTACATGATAAGTTTGCTGCAGTTGTCAGCTCTCATTGGATGATTACGAAACTTGGTACAAATGTTTCTTATGATTGGAGGATTTACTTGAGCTATTTTTGAGATGAAATATTAATTTTTCTCCAAATTATGCCAACTGATTGAGTTTTACGTTTAGCTGAAGTGCACATGTACATCTGTACACCACAGTTTGCTGCAGTTGTTGAATGATTATGAAACTTAGTACACATGTTTCTTATGATTAAAAGATGTACCTGTGATATTTAGGAGATGAAATATTAATTTTTGTTCAAATTTTGAGGGTTTTGTCTTAATCTGCCAATAATAATGCACATGTATATACATGTACACGGAAAGTTTTCTGTAGCTGTCAGCTTTCATTGGATGAGTTTGACACTTGCTACCCAAGTTCAATGTGATTCAAAGATGTGCATGTGCTATTTAAGAAATATGACATTAAATATGAATTTTTTTCCTAATTATTGCAGTTTAGACTTTGTATCTTTCCATTGATAAGGTTTTTGTTGGGCAAAAATTTACAGGTAGATTTGTACATGGAAAGTTTGTTGAACCTTTCGTGGGATGATTATAAAACTTGGTGGACATGTTTCATGTTTTCCTAGGTCACAGCTCTCCCGCAGTAATTCCACACTGGACCGACCTATCCAGCAGTAATTCCAAATGGCATTAGCCTATCCAGCAGTATTGCCATACGGGACTGACCTATCCAGCTGTAATCCCAAACGGAAATCAACTATCCAGCAGTAATCCCAGACCGAACTGGTCTATCCAGCAGTAATCCAATTTGGGACTGGCCTATTCAGCAGTAATCTCACACAGGACTGACCTATCCAGCAGTAATCCCAATGGCACTGGCCTATCCAGCAGTAATGCCACACGGGACTGACATATCCAGCAGTAATCCCAGACTGGACTGGCCTATCCTGAAGTAATCCAACATGGGACTGGCCTATCCAGCAGTAATTCCACACAGGACTGGCTTATGCAGCAGTAATCTCTCATGGGACTGACCTATCCAGATGTAATATGACACTGGATTGCAATTTTCAGCAGTAATCCCACACAGGTTTAGCCTATCCAGCAGTAATCCCACACGGGACTGGCCTCCTCAGCCATAATCCCACACAGGATTGCCGTATGCAGCAGTAATCCCACACGGGACTGCCTATGCAGCAGTAATCCCACACGGGACTGTCCTATCCAGCATTAATCCCATACGAGACTCATCTATCCAGCAGTAATCCCAGACAGGACTGGCCTATCCAGCAGTAATCCCACTTGGGACTGGACTATCCAGCAGTAATCCCACAGGTGACTATCCAGCAGTAATAACATGGGACTGGTCCACCCAGTGGTAATCCTACACAGGACTGGCCTATCCAGCAGTAATATCCAGCAGTAATCTCACATGGGACTGAATCCGACAGTAATCCGACAGCACTGACCTATCCATCCTACATGGGATTAACTTTTGGCAGTAATCCTTCATGGGCTGATGTTATTGTCTGTACCAGATAATCTATTCCAGACATTATTGTCTGTACCACATCACCTTATTCCAGACCTTATTGTTTGCTCTACATGTATGCTTTCAATACTGCTGCACCTTTGGCGGATGACCCCGCAAGGCGAGATGTTGGGGTTCTCAGAACGCTTGTTAATTATTTACCAAACCCTGTCCTCTATGACATAGAATAAAAGAGAAGTTGGGAATAGAACCGCTCAACACAGTCATTTCTAAACATCAAGTTGTACATAAGTATTTTTACTTACTCTGTACAAGCTGAGGGCATTTTTGTGGCTTTTGAAAATTTTGAGATTTTTGCGAGTCTGTCCATATTTAACTAAGCGACGTCCAAGCGAGCTAATGTACGCGCGTTATATTCATATCAAGTATGGTGCGGCTTGTGTTCAATGAGGCTTGGAATGTTTATACAATTAATTTTCTTCTCACTGTGTTACACAATAAATATTTGCTGCGTGGAATCCAGTCATTTGTTCCATAGGGGCAATATTCTCATCAGCCATCACCATTCAATGTGAATGTGATACATGTACAAGTCCATGATCATTGATACAGTAAGGTGAAGGCGAAGGTGACCTGTAACACCAGTATACAAAATTATACCGAGCGCATTGAATCCTCATCATATGATGTTGAGACAGATCAGAACGAAGTGTCGGTAAAATCAGGTGTTTTGAAGAGCATTCTCCCATCAATGATGATGCTATACTGTACACATACAAAATATGAAGTGTTGCTGTGTTGGGCCTATGGCACAAAATCACAAGCAAGTTGGTACAACTAGGCACACAGGGTCTCATTTCTGTCGCTAACGTGTTGATTTGGGTGAGGGGATCCTCTCATGGGGAGGTGTGGGTGGGATGGGGCCTAATGTCTCAAGCACTTTTCCAGGTTTTCCATCAATATACTCTATTCCATACCCCAATATTTCAAGCACGTCAAATCAAACAAAAATTATTTACTGGGAATGTGACTGTCACGTCCCTGTCTGGACATGCTAGTGAGGAACCCTCAATCTCAGATTAATTACCATTGATGAAGCTAACGTCCAACAAATGCAAAATTGAGCTTGGCATCCGGCCGTATGTTATTCAGTGATGTATTACGCTACGGACCCTGTTGCCTCGACGGAGGTCTTTGCGCTCATCCAGCGCTTGTTAAATCTAGATGTAAAATGGTTCATTATTGTGCATTTTGGCAGGAGATAGTTTTGATATGTAAAAACTTTTAGAGTTCCTGATGAACGTAAGAAACTCAATCCCGACTCTTGCGTTGCACAGCATCATAAGCCTGCACATCTTTCAAAACTACATGTAAAACGGGATAGGCTAAGCCTTCATTGTTCATTTTTAAGGACCTCACATTTCTCATTCAGACATCCCTCCTGGAAAATTATTGTTCAGATGCAAAACGCTGCGTTATGGTACATTATGATGGTAAGATTATCACATTTGTTATTCTCTCGTCAAAACTATAGTACTATATTTTTTTCTTTTGAAATTATTCCACCCCTGTTCCGCCGTCCTTGTAATGGCCCACATTCGATCTCCGGGATGATCAGTCTCTAGGATAATAGGAACAGTGGACACTCTTGTATTCTGGCACATGTGGACACCGTTGTGATATGACTGAAAAACTGTTGAAAACGACGTTAAATCTTACTCACCCCCTCTCCCTAGTTTTGATGGCGTACATGCTACAATAAAACTATTGTAGATGGGCCGCTCATCTCTGAACACATTCGAAGCCATCCCTTGTACTAATAGTTCTCCGATTAGCATCAACTAATTTATATAAATAGCCTACCTGTATGTACATAGAAAGTGTTGATCACTTCACTCAGTGCCCGATACCACACCGTTCTGTGAATTCAAATCCTTTCCAGGGGGGATTTGTCTTTATGTCACACTCAAGATTGTTTCACTCATATGGTGACAGTCAGTTTGGGTGGTGGAGGAAGCCGGAGTACCCGGAGAGAACCACCGCCCGCATGTAACCGGCATGTAACTGACAAACTTCCACACACGGACCAACTGGGCTCGAACCCATGCCGGTTCAGAGGTGTGAGGCTAGAGGTCACCACCGAAGCGCCTTAGACCACTCGGCCACCGTTGAGCATCATATCTCATGCGTATATGGTATACCATCACATGACAGACTCTCGGCCGAAATTGTCTTACAATCCATCCAGAGCAACTTGATACCCAATGAGCCAATATCTCCTGAATGCCTCCATCACAGACCATGTTTTCAGATCTAATGTGCATATGTATAAATTGCCGGAGAAGGAAAGACGATGAGTTGATCCAGTTGATTATGCCTTCCTTTCCAAGAAATCTTCTCTGAAGTAATTGCATGATTGTCAAATTGACTGGGTTAGGAGGAACCGGTGACCGGATTTTTCTAGGAAGTCACGATGACAATCCAGGAAGTCGCTGTGATCCAGCAGAAAAGCCTTTAAAGAGGCTCTAGCTCTTGGAGTCACCGTGACTCGTGTCTGTAGGTGGCCCGACAGCAATAGCCAATAACAAATAATATATCGAAAATAAACCTTCACATAATTAGCAATGTACAGAATTGACAAGAATCATTGAAATTTGAATCACGAATATAACATCTCATAACACCGGCAAGAAAAAAAACGTTCGGTCCAAAGACACATTTTGCAGATAGGTTAACCCATCGAAAGACTGTTATATGATGTAGCATCTGGCTAAAGTGCTAAAAAAATTCTTCAGTGTATTTATTTATTAATTGTAGCACCCACGGCAAGGGCCCTTCACCAGTTTCACTGTTGCCATACGGATTTGTCTTTGACATAAGGGGGTCGGGCTAAATAGTTTTGACCATTTCCTTGTGAAACACAAAATGCAAAACCCCACAAATGACAAAATTTCTCATAATCAAGTCGAAAGGTACCTATTGGTAACAAACTGCATAATTCTTATAGATTTTTTCAAAAACAGTAAACTCAGAAGCTATTTGATAGTTAGTGTGAATGTCAACTGGCACAGTCGACTATAAACATGGCTACGTTCGACCATTGTAATTAACTGCTTGAAACACAGGATATAATGCGATATACCTGATGTGCAATGCAATGTAGGTCAATGTAATTAACCGCACGTGCTAAAGCAGTTAGCGAGGATGGCATACCCGCACAATTTGCTGATACAGGAAATGTTAGAATTGTGCGATTCAATACTGCGAAACTCGCATTTCCCGATACTGCAAGCCTCGCAATCCTCGCCAAAATCGCCGCCTTACCCGCCATCCAAAGTTGGTTATTATTTGATCCAAAACCCTAAAATTTCATTGTAAACTCAAAGTGATACTGTGAACTTCTGACCCATTCAATGGATTATCCTCGACACGTCATAATGACTTTTCTCCACAGAATAGTACATGAGCCACAAATGTCCTTCCATCTGCGTATTAACTGGCAAAATTAACGCAAGTAGTATACAAAGCGTAAATTGAGTCATATTGACCCCGGAAATTTGCATATGACCTTTGTGACGTCACGCATCAGCCAATCAGAAGCGAGTATTGTGGTCACGTGGGGTGTGTGGATGGTGGGTGGTGGGATTCAAGATGGCGGCATGTGGTTGGTGGGTGGTGGGATTCAAGATGGCGGCATGTGGATGGTGGGTGGTGGGATTCAAGATGGCGGCATGTGGATGGTGGGTGGTGGGATTCAAGATGGCGGCATGTGGATGGTGGGTGGAGGGATTCAAGATGGCGGCATGTGGATGGTGGGTGGTGGGATTCAAGATGGCGGCATGGGTGGATGGTGGGTGGTGGGATTCAAGATGGCGGCATGGGTGGATGGTGGGTGGTGGGATTCAAGATGGCGGCGTGGGTGGATGGTGGGTGGTGGGATTCAAGATGGCGGCATGTGGTTGGTGGGTGGTGGGATTCAAGATGGCGGCATGGGTGGATGGTGGGTGGTGGAATTCAAGATGGCGGCGTGGGTGGATGGTGGGTGGTGGGATTCAAGATGGCGGCATGTGGTTGGTGGGTGGTGGGATTCAAGATGGCGGCTTGTGGATGGTGGTGTGGTGGATTCAAGATGGCGGCATGTGGATGGTGGGTGGTGGGATTCAAGATGGCGGCATGTATTGCGGGGTGGTGGGATTCAAGATGGCGGCATGTGGATGGTGGTGTGATCCAAGATGGCGGCATGGATGGTGGTGGATTCAAGATGGCGGCATGTGGATGGTGGGTGGTGGGATTCAAGATGGCGGCATGTGGATGGTGGGTGGTGGGATCCAAGATGGCGGCATGGACAGGTGGGTGGTGGATTCGGGATGGCGGCATGTGGATGGTGCGGTGGGATTCCAAGATAGCGCGGATGGTGCGGTGGATTCAAGATGGCGGCATGTGGATGGTGGGTGGTGGGATTCAAGATGGCGGCATGTGGATGGTGGGTGGTGGGATTCAAGATGGCGGCATGTGGATGGTGGGTGGTGGGATTCAAGATGGCGGCATGTGGATGGTGGGTGGTGGGATTCAAGATGGCGGCATGTGGATGGTGGGTGGTGGGAATTCAAGATGGCGGCTTGTAGAAAAACGTATAAAAGGAGTCGATTTTTAGAACATTGCACTACCTACCTGACTGACCTGACCAGCCTGTCTGCCTACCTGCCTGCCTGCCTGCTTGCCTATCCGCTTGTATGAGACGAAAGCATGACACGTGGAGAAGATTTTCCCTGGGACCCAGCAGCACCTCCGGTTGAAGTCTTGCCTGAAGACGAGCGTGTCAGGGACATTTATCAACGACATTGGGCTACCATACGCCATTGTTTTCACCGTGACCGTCGTCTATTGGACTTGTATAACTTTCGACTGCAGGACCTCACGTATCTGTCTACCTATGCCGAGAACATTTTCAAAGATCAGGTGACAGCGTTCAAGTTGAATATGACATTCGGGTACATTTTACGGCACAAGGAGACGGACCAGCTGCGGTATTATTATCCCAGCAATAATACCTATGTGTTTGATCAGCCGTTCACGGTGACGGATGCGATTTCTCTGGAGCCACTCATCGACCAATTGACTACGTTGGATCCATTGGAATGGGCCCGGTTGCAACGCCCCAATACCCAATGGCTTGTGGAAATGGTGACCAACGTCACATTTTTCGTCACGAAAATGAGAGATCATCCTATCGGTGCTCCTGTACTACTACCCCCGTGGTTGCTTCATCGACACGGACTGTATGCATTAACAGCAGGGGCAAATGGGCCCTACAAAGACCGGAAATGTTTGTTTCGGTGTTTGGCCGTGCATGTGGACGAGTGTAACCCCAAGGCTTGTGACAGAGTGGCCAATGACTATTGGGAACAGTATTTACAGCAGCAAGACTTGGATAAGCGGCACTTCCGTGGTGTGCCGTTCAAGAATTTGGATGACGTGGAAACACTGTTCAACATCAATATCTTTGTATACCGATTACGATGCGAGGACGAGGATACATTTGTGGCTGAATTGGTTCGTCGTTCAACAGAACGGTATGCTGCTACGATGAAAGTCAATGTGTTCGACGACAATGGCGTGAGTCATTTTTCGCTCATCTACAATATGAGCCAGTACGCTCAGTCTTTCAGTTGTGCCCAATGCCATCGGGTGTTTCATCGCTCCACCGACTTACATCGTCACGAGAAAATCTGTGACAACAGTGTCAAGCGAGTATATCCGGGTGGAGTGTATCATAATACGCCTACTATTTTCCAGGAACTGGCCGATGAGGGTATCATCATACCGGAGGCGGATCGTTATTTTCCCTTCCGGGCGTGTTACGATTTTGAGGCCCTGTTGGAGCCCATGGACATGTTCTCAGCGAAAACGCAGTGGACGCAGCGCCATATTCCCCTGAGTGTCAGCATTTCCACCAACGTGCCCGGCTATGACGCTGCGCCTGTCTGCTTCGTGTCGTCGGGGGACTCCCATGAGTTGATTACCCGCATGATGGAGTATTTAGAGCAAGTCAGTGCGGCTAGTACAGAACTATTGGTGGCCAAGTTTCAGGACGTACTGGACCAACTGGACGACTGCATTCCTATACCCGGTGTATCGTTCAGCGACGATGAAGAGTCCGAGTCAGAGTCCGAGACCCAGGAGCCGGAACCCATTCAGTCGCAGGATGTACCTATACCTAAACCGTATGCGGAGAAATTGAAAGTGCGCTTCCTACAATACCTAGGTCAGTTACCGGTGCTCGGTTTCAACTCGGGGCGATACGATCTTAACATAGTGAAGGAATTTCTCTACCCTTACTTGGCCCAGGCTAATACCATCAAGTCCGTCATCAAGAAGATCAATAATCATATGGCCCTCACTACCACATCACTGCATTTCCTGGATGTACGGAACTACCTAGCTCCTAATTGTAGCTATGATCAGTGGGTCAAGGCCTATAACTGTGCACAAACCAAAGGGAGGTTCCCTTACACGTATATATCATCGCTCGACCGTTTGCAGGAAACACAGTTGCCACCCCGGCACGCCTTCTTTGATGATTTGAAGCAAGTGGAATGTCCGGAAGACACGTACCGGGAACTACAGCAGGTATGGAACGATGAACATATGCAGACCTTGCGAGATTTCCTGATATGGTATAATAACCTAGATGTGGTTCCTTTCCTGGAAGCGACCGAGAAAATGGTGCAACTCTTTCGTCGCCAAATGCACGTCGACATCTTCAAGGAGTGCTTGAGTTTACCGGGTCTGGCGCTTCGCCATCTTTTTCAAGAGTGTGCTACGTACTTCTCGCTGATACAGCAAAAGATGCAGACATGCATGATTGTCTAAAGCAGAACATTGTGGGCGGCCCGAGTCTTATTTTTCACCGTTATCACGAGAAGGACGTCACTACTCTCCCCAGTGGAAAACCCTGTGCTAAGATCATCGGTTTCGATGCGAATGCCTTGTACCTGTGGTCGCTGGCCCAACCTATGCCCAGTGGCCATTATACACGTTGGTTGGCGGAAGATCGGCATTTTACACCGCAACGCACACCCTACAAGCATCTGGCTGATCAGTGGTTGGATTGGGAAGCCTATCGACGGGCGATTTATATACGACACCAGACCAACGCCACAGAGAAGCGCATAGGAGATCGTCGACTTCCCGTCGATGGGTTTGCCCTGGTGGGTAGCACACCCACCGTATTCCAATTTTACGGTTGCTATTGGCACGGCCACGAATGCCATTTCAGCGCTGGACGCTTCAACGAGCGACGTGGAAAAACACCGCAAGAATTACGGGAAGAAGTGGTGGCGAACGGTGATTATGTGAAAGAGAGAGGATTCCATCTGATTGAAATGTGGGAGTGTGAATTTCACACGATGTGCCAGGCCCTGCCCCATTTACGACGTTTCCTAAAAGAGCGCGAGTACCCCTTGAGTCGTCGGCGACTTCTGAGTCTGCCACAGATGTTGGACGCCATTCGTTCGGGGGACCTCTACGGCTTTGTCGAATGTGATTTGCATGTTCCCGACACTCTCAAGCCTCTCTTCGCCCAGTGCCCTCCCATCTTTAAGAACACGCTGGTGGGTCGGGCGGATATTGGGGACACCATGAGGACCTATGCGGAGCAACACGAGTGTTTGCCTCAACCTCGACGCATGTTGATTGGTAGTATGTGGGCCGAGAAAATCTTGCTGGGCACGCCCTTACTGCAGTGGTACATGAACCACGGTTTGGAAATTACCCAAATATACCAAGTGATACAGTACGTACCCGACGCTTGTTTTGCGGAGAATGCCGACATCGTGACGTCGGCCCGTCGTCAAGGTGATGAATACCCGAGTGAGGCCATCATCGGTGAATGTTGGAAGTTGACTGGCAATGGTTATTACGGAAAAACAGTTACGAACCAGGATAAGCACGTCAACGTGAACATTTGTACTACTGCCCAAGCCCGCAAAAAAGTCAATTCTCCTCTGTTTCGGTCCGTGGAGGTCATCGATGACGACACCTATGAAGTCACTTCAGCCAAGAAGACTATCCGGTACAACTTACCCCTGCAGATTGGATGTATGGTATACCAGGTGGCCAAGCTGAGGATGCTGCAGTTTCTCTATGACTTCATGGGTGTCTATTTTAATCCATCAGACTGGCAACTCATGGAGATGGATACCGACTCGGCCTACATGGCCGTCTCTAATGCGGATTGGGAGTCCCTGGTGAAACCGGAGTTACGGGCCCAGTATGAAGCGGAACGGGACCAGTGGCTACCTCGACGTGACCATTACCAGTACGATAAGCGTACGCCGGGCCTGTTCAAGCTGGAGTGGAGTGGGGATGCTATGATTGGTCTCTCCTCCAAGACGTATTACTGTTACGGAGGAGACGGAGGAAGAGGAGAGGAAAATAAGTTTAGCTGCAAAGGAGTGAGCCGGCGCGATCCCAACATCGACAAAGCCTTGTACTTGAACGTGCTGCAAAGCCAGGCCAGTGCGAGTGGCACTAACCGAGGATTTCGCGTGGTGGACCACCAGATGCGCACGTACATCCAGCAACGAGACGCCTTTACTTTCTTTTATCCGAAACGAAAAGTGTTGGCCGACGGTGTGAGCACCACCTACTTGGACTTGTGAACAATGTCGAACTATAACTGTTGATACACGAGTTATCAAACTGTGAAAGTCAGGATGGCCGAGTGGTCTAAGGCGCCGGTATTAAGTGCTGGTCGGCGAATGCTGTCGTAGGTTCGAATCCTACTCCTGACAGAATTTTTTGTACCACTTGTATATACATACCACTACTATTCTATGTGTACATACCACTACTATTTGTACCCTGTATTCTATTTGTATATATAGTGTAACCCTTCTTGTTGACTTAAATAAAAAAAAGAAAGTCAAATCATTTTTTTGTGTTTTTTCATCTTTTATTCAACATCAATGAACGTCAGAACAACAACGTCATAACAATAACGTGATAATAAACAAGTGGCCTGCGCGCGCAGTGCATTTTTAAGTTAACCAGAGAAATGGAGCATGCACATTAAAACGAGAGGCCGTCCAGTCATAGACGAGAACATCACGGTCTTCGGCTTTACAATAATCATCAAACATGTGTACGATAGTGGGCATAGAATGTCCTCTACTCCGGTGAGTGAGATAAAACACACAGTACTGTCCGCACACACTACTCAAGGGTCCTTGTAATCTTTGAGTACTCCAACGCCACTTTGTAGTAGAGACGTCCATGAATTTCACCAAATCGGCATGTAGGGGTGCAAGTCCGTAGGAATCAAAGTATTCGCCTTGGCCTAGGGTGTCCACGTACACAGCTACCCAATGTTCACCGGGTCGACTCCTCGGGTCTGTATTCAGGATGTAGGCTGCTGGGGTGCAAGAGTGGGTGGGAAACACATTGCGTGGAAACACACCTCGAAAGGGGATCTTCGGATCTCGCTGGAGTATGCCCATCAGCTGCTCTGTATCCATGATGATGACTCTTAGCTGGCGTAGTCACACAGCACGTTTCTTTGCTGATCCACGCTGATGACGTTATCAAACTCGGCGTAGCAAATCACGTTAATGGTGTGGGCTAGAGGGGTGGCGAAACGCAGTTCCAACCGTAGGTTTCCTTTCTTCAGCAAAGCCAGTTGATGATCGTGTTCCAAGGTGGGGGTGAGGTCAAAGGCGAACAATGTGTACCCACGGCTAAAGTCGTCTCGAGTGATGGTATTGCCTTCGTCCTGGTTGTTTTGTCCTGTGGCTGTAAACAGGTTCAGGTAGGTCCGCACATAGTTTTTGTTAGTAAAGTCCGGTTGTAATGGACGGGCTGGAATTTGATGGCCGGCCACGTGGAGTGCCACAAAGTTGATGTTGAAATGCTGAAAGTTGAACGGATTCTCAGCCCAATTTCCATTGAAAGCGGTGTTGGTCACACACGCCAGGGTAAGACGTTTAGGAAGATCCCCTAGAAATAAATTTTCACGGTTGGCCATCATCGTACCTGCTGGCACAGAGAACACCTTGGTCTGTACGCGTCGGATGGGGTACAGGGCTGGTTTTTTCGATAAGGCTTCCATGTGACTCAGCAACACGCCCTGTTGCAAATCTACCGTACGGACAAACAGGGCTGCATCTTCAATGACGATGTTGTAATTGATACCCCCGACTCCACCACCCATTAAGGCGAACGCGGGTAAGGAACGGATCAACTTGATCTTGATGGATACACCGTTCATCATGTAGCGGTCTTGCAGGAACAGATCGGCGTGCAGTCGTCCCATCATCTCGATGGACTTGCTTTGGGCTGCCATTCTTTTGCGTACGACGAACCCATTATTGGCACCGAGTATGCTGTCCATGACTCCGGGTGTATCCTTGAAGTACAGCTGAGCTTGTAAGTGTGATTTTTTGGCATCACTGCCGTACGACAACAGCGTCTCCATGTAGGCTCGGTACGGGTACGTATTGGTGGACGTACTGATGAGTTTATCGTTCAGACCTATATCCACCTGTTGGAACAAGGAGTGCAGCCAAAGATTCACCGGGCCTACTACCGCATCGTCCGCTATGGGCGTCCCGTCGTTGTCCATTATTTTGGCTTTCACGTACAAGTACGTGTGGGCTAAATCCAGGTAGGCCGTATCTTTGTTTTCAATGGTAAATTCCACGGGACCCACCCCCGTCAGGCTAGCCAGGGGTCGATGTTCTACCCAACGTCCTTCGGCTACACTGGTTTGGGTGGGTGGAATAGTCCACAAATCCAATTCACTGTTGGTAGACGGACACGACTCGGAGTGAATGAATGCCATTATGCGAAGATGTCTCTCCTACTACTACTCCTCCTCTTCTTCTTCCTATTCGTCCTGGTCTTAGTCCTCCTCTGGGGTGTGCGTCGTCGGTGTGTTGGACGTCGAATGACTCTTCGCTGTGTCGGAGTTTGTCTTTTAAGGGCTTTGGCGATCAAGACGCCGCCCGCTTCTTTAGCCCGTCGTTTGAAGGCTTGTCGGGGTGCTGTGCCTCCCATCACATCACCGGCCACGCGCAATCCACTGCGTACCGCTTGTTTCCCCACCGCTTTCACACCCCGTGTCACCAAGGGTAAAAACGTTTTCACAATGCTGCCCAGTATGTTCCCCAATCCGTGACCTCGTTGCATGCGTGCACCGCTAAACATGGGCAAGCCTCCTCCCGTTTGTTTCTTGTAGTAGTCGGCATAGCTGGGCGTATGGCACTGGTAAGGCACGTACATTATACGAAGTGAGGAGAGCGGACTTGTCGGAAATGAAGTGTCAGCACCACTTTTCCTCGTTCGAATGCGATCGGGCGTCCCGTGTCATCTCTTATATCCACCGTGATCGTGTTGATATCGATATGTCGTACGGGCAGGTACATTATATGGTTGAAACTCTGGTTGACTTGATCGCCATACGTCTTGCTAATGGGCACCACCCGTAACAGAGGTGTGTTCACATCACCCACAATATGGCTGTCCACTGCGTCCGAGTAGACGTACAGTGCGTACATACCTACTTTCATATCCATCAACATGGTACCGTTGTCAATGGTGGGACCCGTGTAGACGCTGTCAGGCAGCCGTAACATTTGCTGTAGTGTAGGACTGAGTTTCACAGCCACGTTAGGGCTCAGCATGATAGAGCTCTTGTCGTTGTGTACGTTAACATCGAAGAACACGTTTTTCTTGAAGCGAAAGGCTATCAGGCGTGTTGCACTATCCGTGCTCTCCTTTAGAGCCTTGTACTCCAACAAGGCCATCAGACCCTGACTGAACTTCTGGGGCGTATCGTATTGGCCTTCGGGGAGAGTCAGTCTGTAGATTTTACCTTGGTAGGTCACTTCGTACCATACTTCTCGGTCTTGTACGTTGTACCATGAGTAAGGGTATTGAATATCCACCAGTCCACATTCCCATCGTCCAGGTAAATGTAACGGTTGGGGTAATTGAGTGACATACTTGGTCAAGGTGTTGTCAGGAAACACTTCGAGTGAGCTATTACTGGGCAACGTCAGGTAAAACATGACGACTGGGTTGTTCTGGCTTCTGCACCGGGTTTTTATAGGAGTTATTAGTAGGGTTCCCAGTAAGGGCCCACCCCCCCCCAGGTCTTGGGCGCCTTACCTCGGCGTTGTGATCGTCGCG